>CAUYON010181964.1:0-11374 GCA_963573935.1 Arctocebus calabarensis
GCAACCAAAAAATGACTGGGCATTGTGGCAGGCGCCTGTAGTCCCAGCTACTTGGGAGGCGAAGGCAAGAGACTCGCTTGAGCCCAGGAATTGGAGATTGCTGTGAGCTGTGATGCCATGGCACTCTATCCAGGGTGACAGCTTGAGTCTCTGTCTCAAAAAAATAAATAAATAAATAAAAATAAAACCAATACAGCCTCCCTGGGTGGGAAGATTCTCTTGTAGAGAGATTCTGGTGTAGAGAGGGCCAAAGGCACCATATCCTTTGCCTGAGCAATTCCTGGTCACAAGTTAAACAAGGCCCACAGGTAACAGAAGGCACACAATGTTTGATACCTACAAGAGATTCAGAGGCTGGGTCAAAATATGTGAGATGAAGAGTAATAACCAGGATATGAGCAAAGACCAGATAATGCAAGACCTAGAAATCTCACTGAGGAGTTTGAACTTTATCTTAAGGGCAAAGGAGAACCATTGAAGGATTTCAAAGAGAGAAATATAGTATGATCAGGTTTTCATTTTAGAAAGGCCCTTTAGCAATAATGAAAACAACTTCTGAAGGCAGACAAGATTAAAGGCAAGGAGATTAGTTTAAAAACTTATTTGGAAATGCAGGTGAGAGTTGATAGTAGGCTGAGGTGGAACACTAATTCTGAGGTTGGAATAAAAAGAGAAAACCAGGTTATAATGATTGCATTTGTTAGGTAAAGTTCCTCTTATAATTGTGTTCCATCCCTAAGAGATGTGTTGAGTGGGCTTGTTATTAACATGAATTTGACCTTCTCTTGTCTCTCAATTACTTTATTTCTAATAATAAAGGAAAGTCATTTTATTTATACTTTGGTGGTAGATTATAGTTTGAGAAATATGATTAGAGAAGAATTAGGAATGATGCTTAGATATATCAGGCTGGGTATGTATAGATATATATAAAAGTATATCCTCTTAGGAGAATTTAGATTAGGAGATCTTGAGGAGGATTAATAAAGGCATCATTGACAAAAGTGTGGACAGGATGTAGAGAAGACACAGGGATTGTGCAATTTCCCAGAGGTGGAGCTGATACCACCCGCAGGCCTGAAGGCATAAGAAAAAGGAACATTTGCTGGACCCAGAAGGAAAGGGTTACATAACATGGCTGCCATGACAGGCAGGTACCTCGGGTTGAACACAGCCAGACAGAGGCAAAGCCCAGCAGGGTGAGTCTGGGGGCTAAATACCCCACCCTCACTGTCCACCCTTCCTCTTATTTCTTTCCAGGGCTCCCCACTGGCTGACCCTTATAAGGACTGACTCTTCCTACCTGATGTGATCCTACAGCCCACCATCCTTAAGACTTGCCCATCCTAATCCCCAAAAGAGCAAGGGAGCCCTTTGGTGGGGTCCACAAAGGTCCCTGAACCCAGAAGAGGATGGAGAGAGAATGGGTCTGGAAAGGTAAAGGAAAGTATTTGCCAATCCAGTTTCCTGGCCTAGATGGTTGTGAGGAGCCATTCCCTGAGGAGGAACACTAGAAAGCTGGCATGGCAGGAAGAGGTCCATCATGCGTGCTCTGACCCACATCAGTCCCTGGAATCTCTTCCCAACTGATGTGATCCTACAGCCCCCCATCCTTAAGACTTGCCCATCCTATCCCCCTCAAAGAATAAAATATGACTATAAACTTGCAATAGTCCCTTCTGCTTCTTTCCACCTCTATAATCCATTCTCAACGCAGCTCTGCAAATATAAGTCACGTCATGTTTTCATTGTCCTGCTTAAAAGCCTTCAGTGGTTTCCCACTGCTCTCAGAATAAAAGCCAAACTCATGCCACACCCACAAGGTGCTATCCAACATGGCCTTTCCTGCCACTGTACAATCTTGCACCCTCTAGATACTCCTTCACTCTCTACTCTCCAACCTCCACGTGGGATGCACTTCTTTCACATCCTCACACGCCGGGGGCTAGTTCCCACTCATCTCCCCTGTCAGCTCTCCAGGGATTCCCTGGACTCTACCAAAGTAGGAGCCCCACATGCACTGACTTCTGATGACAGGGAATTGTCTTGCTTGTTACTGTCTAAGTTCCAGCACTTGCACAGGTATCTTACCAATCTTGTTACTGCTGTTATCCTCCCAGCTAGAGAAGTTCCTGCCCCTTAGCTGGTGGTCAGTAAGCACATGTGGGACACTGATCACAAGTACAAATGAATACAAAATGCCAGCCCTATGAATGGGCTTCAGAGGAAACAGGGGTCCCGTGGCTTCAGTGTAGGGTCCCGTGGCTCTGACTCTGAGGACCATGCAGCTAAGGCCTGAGCTGGGTGCAGGCACAGAGTCACCTGGGTTCCCATAAAAACCCAGGGCCACACATGTGACCAGTCTTGATGCATAAAAGTTCTGATGCATTATCTGCACGTTAGATCTTTATACCCTTGAACACATACCTGTGAAAATTCAAAGAAAGGAGAATATGTTAAATTAAATACTCCCCTTTACACACATCACCAACACCCACCCCTTCAGAGATAATGTTGTTGATAGTTCCCTGTGAAGTCCTTTCTACTCCATATTTAAATATTAAATGCTTAATTATTAATTAATACATATTTGTTCATGCTATACATATATGATGTGTATAATCTATGTATGTATAAAGTATTTAAATATATATACTTACCTAATTCTACATTTAAATACAGAATATACATTATATATACACATTCATAAAATACATATTAAGTATTTTAAAACATATATACATGTCTAAATCTACATTTAAATATATATTAAATATACAAATACACATATATACTACAATAAAATATATATACAAATACATACAGTTTATCTTTTTTTACATAAATAGAAATGCATTATATAATTTTTTTTTTATCATTTGGTCCTTTCACATAACAGTATGCCTGAGACTTATCACTTTCTTTTTTTTTTTTTGAGACAGAGCCTCAAGCTGTCACCCTGGATAGAGAGCTGTGGCATCACAGCTCACAGCAACCTCCAATTCCTGGGCTCAAGCGAGTCTCTTGCCTCTCCTTCCCAAGTAGCTGAGACTACAGACACCCGCCACAACACCCGGCCACTTTTTTTTTGGTTGGAGCCATCATTGTTGTTTGGCAGGCCCGGGCTGGATTCGAACCGGCCAGCTCAGGTGTACCTGGCTGGCGCCCTAGCCCGCTGAGCCACAGGCGCCGAGCTGACTTATCACTTTCTAATTGCTGCATAACATTGAGGGTTCATAAATTATTTAATCATTCCCTTGTGAATAAATATATAGGTTATTTCCTCATTGTACACATGTGTGATTATTTCCCTGAGACACCTAAAAGTTGAATTTCTGGACTGAAAGTTATACATAACTTTACATTTCTGTAGAAACTGCTAAATTGCAGTTTTATTTGTTTCCAAACATTTATTTTTCCACCATCATCATAGAAGAGTATCTATTTCTCTCACATCTTAAAAACAATAGATATTATCAATCTTTTAAAAAATATTTGCCTAGTGTTAATTTTATGTGTTAAGTTAGCTACAGTATTCACATATTGGATCAACACCACTCTAGCTGTCACTACAAAAGTATCTTTTATATGAGATTAACATTTAAATCGGTAGACTTTCACTAACGCAGATCACCCTCCATAATGTGGGAGGGCCTCATCCACACAGTTCGGCAAGAGAAAAAGACTGAGGACCCTTGGAAAAGAAAGCCAAGTTGAGAAGCTAATCAAAGACACGATCCCCTTCACAGTAGCTTCAAATGAAATGAAATAACCTAGGAATATGCCTAACAAAAGAAGCGAAGGACCTCTACAAAGAGAATTATAAAACCCTAAGAAAAGAAATAGAAGAAAAGATTAACAAATGTCCATTAAAGACATTTACCATGCTTCCAGCTGGGAAGAATCAACATTGTTAAAATGTCTACACTACCCAAAGCAATGTACAGATTCAATGCAATCACCATTAAAATAATAACATTTGAAGATGTGGAAAAAATAGTTCTTTGTCTCATATGGAACCAGAAAAAACCCTGTATAGCCAAGGCAATTCTTCGTAATAAAAACAAACTGGGTGCATCACCCTACCAGACTTTAAGCTATACTACAAGGCCACAGTGATCAAAAAGGCCTGGTATTGGCACACAAAAAAATACAGATATAGACATTTGGAACCAAATAGAAAAGCATGAGATGAAACAAATATCTTATAGCCACCTGTACTTTGATAAACCAAACAAAAGCATACACTGGGGAAAGAATTCCTATTCAATAAATGGTGTTGAGAGAATTGGATAACCACATGTAAAAGACTGAAACTGGACCTGCACCTTTCACCACTTATAAAAATTAATTCAAGATGGATAAAAGATTTAAATCTAAGGTATGAAATGATAAAAATCCTAAAAGAAAGCATGGGAAAAACTCTTGAAGATGTCAGTCTGGAGAAAGATTTTATGAAGAAGAATTCCGGGGCAATTGCAATAATAACAAAAATAAACAAAGCTTAATTAAACTGAAAAGCTTCTTCACAGCTAAGGACACAACAACCAAAGCAAATAGACAACCTTCAGAATGGGAAAAGATACTTGCATCTTATGAATCAGACAAAAGCTTGATAACTAGTACCAATAGAGAACTCACATTAATCAACACAAAAAGAGCTAACAATCCCATACATCACTGGGCAAGAGACATGAACAGACCCTTCTCTAAGGAAGACAGATGAATGGCTAACAACCATGCAAAAATGCTCATTGTCCCTAATTATCAGAGAAATGCAAATCAAAACTACTCTGAGATATCACCTAACCCCAGTAAGATTAGCCTACATCATAAAGTCCCAAACCTGCAGATGCTGGCACTGATATGGAGAGAGGGGAACACTTTCACACTGTTGGTGGGCCTATAAACTAATATAGTCTCTCTTTGGAAAGAAGTATGGAGAATCCTCAGAGAAGTCAAATTAGATCTCCCATTTGACGCCCCAATCCCACTACTAAGCTTCCGCCAAGAAGAAAAATAATCATTTTATCATAAGGGGATTTGTACTAGATTGTTTACTGCAACTCAATTTACAATCACCAAGATGTGGAAAGAATCTAAATGCCCATCACTTCAGAAATGAATTAACAAATTGTGGTATATGCACACCATGGAATACTATTCAGCCATAAGAAAAGATGGTGACTTCATATGGGGGGGTTGTCCTTATTTTTGAGACAGAGTCTCACTATGTTGCCCTCTGTAGATTGTTTAGCAGGCCCACGCTGGGTTTGAACCGGCCAGCCTCGGTGTATGTGGCCCGCGCCATAACCACTGTGCTATGGGCACCGAGCTGACTTCACATATTTTGTATCATCCTGGATGGAGTTGAAACACACTCGTCTCAGTAAAGTATCACAAGAATGGAAAAGCAAGCATCCAATGTACTCAAAACTAATATGAAGCCAGTAGATGATCTAATTCATGCCCACATAGGAGAAAAACTTATTTGAATTCAAGATGGGGGGAGAGGTAACAAGGGAGCGGGAGAGGAGAGAGGGTGGGGCATTCCCACTGAATGGACACGGGGTGGGGGGGTTAACACCCCTCATGTGTGCGAGACATAACCACGAAAGGGACTCTACCTAACAAAATCAAATATTTCGACCTAGTTGCTTCGGCCCTCACATTAACCTAAAATTATAAAAAGAAAAGAAATAGACGGAATTCTGCTTCCAGACTGCCTTTGGACTTGAGCTGCGATATCGACTCCTCTTTGGATGCCCAGCATGCAAGGCTGTCCCAAGAATTTCAGACTTGCCAGCCTCCCCACAATCACACAAACCAATTTCTTTAAATAAATACACACACCCTGTTGACTGTTTCTCTGGAGAATACCAACACACTTATTAAGTGAGAAATTACATCTCAGCTTAGTTTCAATTTGTGATATTCTGGCTACTAGTGAAGTTCAAAGTTGTTTATATATTTTTGCCAATTTTCTTTCTTTCTCTATGATTTTCTGTCCATAACCTTTGCCCATTTCAAGTGGGCATTTTGACTTATTCATGTAGGAGCTCTTTCCATACTTGCGTTTTGATTCTTTCTAAGTTATATATATTTTGCACAGTCTGCCTTCTGTCATACTGTGATGACCTTGTATACTCTGACCTCAGACATTCTCTGCGGTCTAAGAATGGCATGTACCTCTCCACCCACCCACACCTGAGCCTCTCTCTGCTGTCTTCTCCATGATTCAATCCCATATATTTTCTAACTTTTAGAAACCCTCCAATTTTCTAATTTACAGTGTTTTCCGGATGCATGCTTTCTCTTGTACTTTTTGTGCCATTTCAGACAAGATTGAGTATGCCCAAGGTGGTATGGCTCAGGTATGGCTGTACTCTTTTCTGCCATTTCAACAGGATTTAGGAAGGGCAGGGAGGTCAATGTGGGAGCTCAGCATTGAATCAAACACCTAGGGAAACACTTGACAGCAAAACAAGAATTTTCAAAATCTTTACAACCCAGCTAGTTATATTTTTTAAAACCCATTCAAATATAATAATAGAACCTAAAACCATACAATTAATCCTAAGAGCAAACAGAACAGTAATATGCTCTTTTAAAAGGACCTACAAGTGCCTAATGAGTGTGGTACTATACAAACAGGACTACAAGAATAAGCTTTTGGAAATTGAAACATTTACCATAGAGAACTGGTGATACAATTACCAGAGGAGTTAAAATAATACACAATTATGCATATGATTAAGACTAATTTTTCTTTCTTTTTTCTATAAGGTCCTATTTGGTTTTCATGAAACAGAAAGAGCTACATTTGGTGGAGAAAATACTACTTTTTACATTATATATAATTTAAAAACAAGAATTAGAAATCCATAAAGCCAAAGACATTCCCTCTCTGAACAAAATCATAACACAAACCAGTTGGGGAAACCATTCACAGTTACGGAGGGACAGACAGCAGGTTTCCAAACACTGCCTGGCTAAACAGCCTTTCTGGAAGAGAATGGAAATAGGCATCAGATTTGCCTCCTGAGTTAGAAACAAGTGGCCAGTTCCATTTATGCCATCTCCTAACAAATCCAGTGCTTGGAAAACTCTGGCATGGCTGTGGTATTTGCCAGAGTATGCCCGACGTGGTAAGTGATAGACCTTGGCTCCAAATCCAGACGATCTGGTTCTGAAGCTCTCCTGCCTAAGGACTGTTCCATAATCTCTGTCCATGGTCAGTACAGGCAGGACTAACAAGATTTGCAAAGGGATGGAAATCCAAGTGTAACCCTGACATCCCCATGAAACAGGAAAATAAATGACCATCCTCTGTCCCACACAAAGATGAGATCTTACTCACCTTCTCCAACATCTTTTCGGGGGCTTTTTCCTAGAATCATGACTTTGAGAAAAGTAGACGTTTATCTCATGTCTACTACTACAAGCCCAAGCAAGATTTGGCTCTGCTGTTTCCTGGCCCTGAACCTGAACTCTGTACTTCCGATCAGTACACTTTGTTCCTGATGAAAACCCAGAACCCAGGGCCCACCACCCCACATCCTCATATGTCCCCCGTGTACATCCCACCCCCCAAAACACTAGCGACAGACTGTAGCATATAGTGGCCTTTTACTAAAAGTTAGAAATAGCAATGGGGGTAACCTCACAGCACAGAATTAGTAGACACTTAAAATTGAACATTAGGCATCACTAGAGTTCAGATCAAGGTTGAGACGCGACTAGGCTATAAGTAAAGAACCGGCAAAGGACAATGGAGGGAGGCATGTGCCTCTCATGGGGCCCTAGGCATTGTGGTAAGGGGAAGAAAAAGAGGGAAAGTTAACAATGCATTCTGATTCTATCTCCCCCAGATTTAGCCTATAGAAGGAAGGGATACCCAGTTAGCATCATTATAAGCCATATAAAACTACATGCAAATATTTTCTTCACAGTCTGAGTAGTAAGGGGCTCATGAAGAAAACTCTGTCAAATATAGGCAAAATAAAGGACCAGAATTCATTTCCATTGGATTCTATATTTCCTCTTCTGAGTCTACATTTTTAAAAAGATGTATTTAGGAACCACACTATTTATGGTTTTGTCAATTAAAATAAAGTAACAGCTTTCTGTTGTCATTAAAAATTCTGATACTTTTTATATTTTTTTAAATATTTATATTTAGAGGTATCTAATTTACTTAACTGTCACCCTATTTAGGTTTATTTATTCACTTTTCATCATTCTAAATAATGAGGTGATAAGCTCTTTGCATTCCCATTTATTTCCTAGAAGTGAAAAAGTCAAAATTAATGAATATTTTAGGGTTCTTGATACGTTCTGCCGCATTGTTTTGCATAAATAAAATAACAATAATTAACAATCACAGCAGTAGTGGATAAATGGGATGATTTCACCAAAACCTTAAAATCATTTATTCAATAAATATTTATCAAGAGTCTATTATAAGCTAGTCATTATCTTGCACACAAGCAATACAAGTAATAAATGAAACAGAAAACATCTCTTTTCTCAAGGAGCATCAATATAGGATATGTCATATAGTAGTAAGTTCTGTGAAGGCAAACAAAGCCTGACAAAGGGATAGAGAGGGACCCAGAAGCCCCTAGGAGCAAATCGTGCCAGCTGCCTGGTTTTGTAAATAACATTCTGTTGTGGCTTGGCGCAGGTATCTCAGCGGTTAGGGCGCCAGCAGCATACACCGGGGCTGGTGGGTTCAACTAGGCCTGGGCCTGCTAAACAACAACGGCAACTACAACAAAAAATAGCTGGGCATTGTGGCAGATGGTTGTAGTTCCAGCTACTTGGGAGAGTGAGGCAAGGGAATCACTTAAGCCCAAGAGTTTGAAGTTGCTGTGAGCTGTGACACCACAGCATTCTACAGAGGACAACAATGAGACTCTGTCTCAAAAAAACAAGTAAAGTTTTGTTGAAACACAGTCATAGTCATTCATTTATGCACTCTCTGTTACTGCTTTCCCTCTACAAGGGCAAGTAGCTGCAACAGAGCCCATATAGCTCACAAAGCCCGGTGTATTGACATCACACAGTCTCTTAAAGCAGGGAAGGTCAAAGCCTCCTGGAATGCTGCATTGGCTGTAGTATGCTAACTGCTGTAACAAATAGACCCCAAAACGTGTATTGGTACATATGCAATAGAAATGTCTTTCTTTCTTTTTTTTTTTATTGTTGGGGATTTATTGAAAGTACAAAGAACCAGGTTGCATTGATTACATTTGTAAAGTAAAGTCTTGTAATTGTGTCCCACCCTCAAAATTTATTTCTTGCTCACATATAGTAGTGGGTACGTAAATAGACTGGCAGGATCCAGGCTACCTGGGTCTTTTAGGGACCCAGAATTGACAAGGCTTTGCTTTCTCCAACACTCAGTTTCAAGGCCATCCTCAGGTTATCATCGATCCAACCAGCCAGAGGGAACAAAAAACATAGTGTTTGTCTGCGTGGGAGGTCTTTAAGGGCCAAACCTAGAAAAGGCTCTCATCAGTTCCACCAAACACTCCGTTGGCTAGAACCCAGGCATAAGGCAGCAGCCAACTGTGTGGGTACCAGAAATCAGAGTCCCTGCCAGCTCAGCACGTTCCAGCTCTGCACCACTGAGTGGTGAGGGCACAGACAGCAGCCCCTCTGCCTCAGATAGCATAGTTTCCAAATTCCAGCAAGACTCAGCAATTTGTTATTGTTTGATTGTGTATTTTCCTGAGTAACAATGAAGTATACATATATAAATTTTATATGTTTCTTAGCCATTTATAATTTCTCCTCCCTGAATTTCCCCTCTTGCTCTAATGAGGTTTTGGATTTTTTTTTTTTTTTGTAGAGACACAGTCTCACTTTATTGCCCTCGGTAGAGTGCTGTGGTGTCACACAGCTCACAGCAACCTCCAACTCCTGGACTTAGGAGATTCTCTTGCCTCAGCTTCCCGAGTAGCTGGGACTACAGGCACCTGCCACAACGCCCAGCTAGGTCTTGGAATTTTTTTTAAATCATTTTTATCAGTGCTTAACTGGTTAAAAATTATAATCACCATTTGTTGTTTTCCTTTTCATTTTTAAACAGTTTTTGAAGGGTGAAAAAAAGTTTTTTTCTATAATGGGTTAATATGAGGATACATACAATTAGGTTATATATTACTTGTGTTTGTAAAGTAAAGCTCAAAGTCTGAGTTGTAGGAAAATAAGTTCTCCACCAGAAAATGTGCCATGTACCTCTCTCTACATTGTACCAAATGAGTGGGAACAAAGGAGATGGCACCCCCTTCTTGAATTTAATTGTGCTTGTCTCTTGTATGGACGTTGTAGTAGTTGGCCTACTATTTTTAGATTAGTACTGAGTACCTGAGATACTTGCTTTCTCATTCTTGAGATACTTTACTAAGAAGAATGCTCTCCAAATCCATCCAGGTAAATACAAAACATGCAAAGCCTCTGTCTTTTTATAGATGAATAGCATTCCATGGTATATACATACAACAGTTTATTAATCCATTGATGGGTTGATGGCTACTTTGGTTGTTCCCAAATCTTTGAAATTGTGAATTGAGCTGCTATAAACATTCAAACGCAAATGTCCTTATGGTAAAAGGACATTTTTACCTTATTATTTTTTATCTTCTAGGTAGATACCTAGTAATGCGATTGTGGGATCAAATGGGAGGTCTACTATTAGTTCTTTGAGGACTCCCCTCTACTTCTTTCCAAAAAAGTTGTACTAGTTTGCAGTCCCACCGACAGTGCATCAGTGTACCCCCTTCTCTGCATCCACACTGGCAACTGCAGCTTTGGGACTTTGTGATGGGAGCGATTCTCACTGGTCTTAGGTGATATCTCAAAATGGTTTGGATTTGTTGTCTCTTCTTTCTCCCCCCCCCCATGTGTCTCGTCTCTCTCTCTCTCTCTCCTCTTCTCTCTTCCCCCATTTCTCTCTCTCTCTCCCCTCCTCCTTAATGCTGCTCTAAGCATTCCCCACCAATAACTATCTTTCCTACAAAAAAAAAAAAAAGGTTTGGATTTGCATTTCTCTGATGATTAGGTATGATGAGCATTTTGTCACACGTTTGTGGACATGTCATCAAATGTATGTGTTTTGCCTTTGTGATGCCTTCCATTGTTTTCCATTTGGGAATATCTTACCCATTCAGAGATATGTATTTATTTACTCTCTGCTTTCTTCAACTTTTTTTAAAGCTTTACATACACTTTTTTTTTTTTTTTTATTGAATCATAGCTGTGTACATTAGTTCAACCATGGGGTACAGTGTGGGGGCTTCACATGCAATCTGAGATATTTTATCAACCTGATTGACATACCATTCATGATATTTTCTCGTTTACTATA
>CAUYON010181965.1:0-15458 GCA_963573935.1 Arctocebus calabarensis
GAGTTGCTGAATGGAGCACCTTTATTTTGTGTGACTACATTAGTTTGGACAATGATCTAAGCAAAGTGGCAACAACGATTTGGAATTATTTATTTATTTATTTTACAGGAAATTTATTTCAGGTTAATGTGATGGTACAAACCACCAGCTCAAAATATTTGATTTTATTAGGTAGAGTCTCTCAGGTGCTTATGTCCCACACACAAAAGGCATGACAAACATCCCCACTCTGTGCCCATTCGATGAGAGCACCCCAAGCCCCAGTTCCTCACCTCATTACTCTCCCCCTCAACTTGAATTGAAATGACTTTTTATCCTGTGTGGGCATGCAGCAGATCGTCTACTGGCTTCATATTGGTATGAGTACCTTAGATATTTGCTTTTCCATTCTTGTGATACTTTACTAAGAAGGATGTGTTTCAACTCCATCTAAGACAATACAAAAGATGTGAAGTCACCACTTTTGTATGGCTGAATAGTATTCCATGGTATGCATATGCCATAATTTGTTAATCCATTCCTGGATTGATGGGCATTTAGTCTGTTTCCACATCATGGCAACTATAAAATGTGCCGTGATAAAAACAAAATCTAATGCAAATGTCCTTATGATAAAATGATTATTTTTCTCCTTGTTTAGAATAATGTTTTTGAAGTGCTAATGGGACTATCAAGTAGAAGCGTTTAGGAGGAGACTCTAGGTCAATATATAGATTCAACCTGAGCCACATTTTTATATGAATTAGTGAATGAAATCAAAAATTTTAAAGAGGTGGGTTAAGTATATGATTATGTGACCAATGTGCAATAGACAAAATAGATAAGTGTATGGCTGGGAGAAGTCAGAAACTTAGTGATAGGCCACATTAAGTTTCTCATAAAAACACTGCAAGTTTCTTAGAATGTGGTATTGCATATGACTAAGGGCCAGGAGGAAAAAAGAAAAAAGTAAAGTTTTAGAATAGCTTCCAAGTCATGAAAGATATCTGTGAAGAACACGTTATTAACATGCAGTACTGAGGCCTCAACTTAGCTTGACACAGAAATCTATAGCAGTGCCATGGATCTCTATTAAAGAGTAGCATGTTAGAATTTGCCATACTAATTAATTTACCCTGGTTTGATCTATTTTGTATGTATAAGAGGTAAGGGAATACTAAAGGCATTGGATTTTATTTTATCAAACAGAACTGCAATTCTTCTAAATAAATTATCATTCTCCTCGCTATATAAACTGAGAATTTAGAAGATCTTAAGGGATGTACCATTGTAGATGTCCTCCCAACCACTTCTGCAATAGGTAAGGTAGGAGGGCACAATACAGAATAAAGAAAAAGGAAATTTGGAATCAAAAGACCCGTCCTAAGGGCCTAGGGATATAGATCCAGTTAGCAAGTGGTCGTAGTAAGTGTCACCAAAGAGGAGAACAATGGAGGATGTGCTATGGAACTGTGGTGCCAAAGAATTTAAGGACTAGGAAAAGATCTTACAGGTCTTGCCAGTAAGAAGTTAACTGAATTAACACCACATATCAGTATCTTGTAGAAAGCTTTCACATAAAAATGCCATGTCAAAGCCTCACCCTAGAGGTTTTGATTTTATTAATCTGTTGTGTTACCTGGGGAACAATAAGTTTGAAAAGCATGCTAGGTGATTCCAATGTTCAGTCAGGGCTGGAGACCTAGCCGAATTCCTAGTTAGTCTAGGTGTGAAAACTTAAATCGGAGATATCAGTAATTTGGCCCTTAGGTCATAGCTGGTGGCAGAGGAAGAAAGAACTCCTCTCATTAGTGCAGAGATTTTAACAAATCCCAAGATAAGACACATATCGCCCGGAATGTGACTGCTCTTCGCCTTGAAGGTTAGTTTTCAAAATCAGATGGTAAAGCAACAGTAAAGTACCTCTAGACATCAACTATTAGAATGGCCAAAACCCAGAACTCTGATAGCACCAAATGCTGGCAAGGATGTAGAACAACAGAAACTCTGTTTCATCACAGGTGGGAATAAAAATAGTGTGGCTACTCTGACTACTAAACACACTCCTATCACAGAACCCAGCAATCACTCTCCTTGGCACATATCTAGATGAGTGGAAAATGTATTTCCATGCAAAATTATGCACATGCACATTCCTAGCATCTTTATTTATAACTGCCCAAACTTGGAAGCAACCAAGATGCCCTTCATCAGGGAAAGGAATAAACTGTGGTATGTCCATGAAATGGAATATTACTCATAACCCAAATGAAGTAAGCTAGCCATCTATAAATAATATATGTGGGAGAACCTTAAATGCGTATCAGTAAGTGAGAGAATTCAATCTGAAAGGCTACAAGATTCCAACTATATGACATTCTGGAAATGATAAAACAGTACGTAAAGTGGCAGATGTGAATAGACAGAAAACAGGATTTTTAGGACAGCCAAATGATTCTGTATTTTATTATAATAGTGGAGTCATGTCATTACACATTTAATAAAATGTATAATAAAAGCCATTAATGTGCAACACCAAAATAAACCCTAATATAAACTGTGAACTTTGGGTGATTATGCATCAATATAAGTCTGTCCATCATAATAATCGTACCAGTCTGCTGGGGGATAATGATATTTTAGGAGTCTGTGTAGGTGTGGGAACAGGAAAAAATGGGAAATTTATGTACCTTTTGCTTAATTATGTTGTGAACCTTAAACTGTTCTAATATATAAAGTCTATAACAAATCATATCATAAAAAATCCTGATTCCAGAGGAAGCAGCCTTTTGGGGTCTTCAAAGATGCTCAAGGCTTGGTCAAATTTTCTTCTCACCCCATGTTTCCCACCTTCCAGAGTCTCTCACCCCTCCCTACTTGGATGAGACTTCTCATGAAATACCTGCAATAAGGGCCACAAGTGCTTAACTAGGGAAATAGGTTGAGCTTTTCCTCAACCACCAAGAGAAGAAAAGGATATGGTGGATATGAAGGCTATGAGAACTGAACCCAATGGACAGTGGTTTTTAAACATGTCATCAGTGTAAATCATCATCAGGATTAAAAACTGTGGTTACCATATCTGCACAGGCCAAACTTATTATTTATTGCCAAATAAATAAATGAGAGTCAAAGAGAGAAGAAGGGAGCAAGGGATGCAAAACAGAAAGTCTAGAGAGGAAAATAAGTGCTTCCTGTGCAACAGTGTTGCGTCACGCCACTTCCACCTTGTTTCACAACTCCAAGCTGCCATTACATAGACTCCTATGTGGACAGACTGTTCCTGCCATGTATATGACACTTCCCTGTCTCACCATGCCATATCCAAACTTTGGAAACAAAGCAACAGAAAACTACCTGAAACCCTGGCTGACTTGCCTTCTTTCTTCTCTATGATAATAGGTGATAACAAAAATAAATAGATAAGTAAAAATAAATTCACATGACTCCAAAGAGTTGATTTCTAAACACATCATTAATGCAACCCTGGACATTGAAGAAGAGAATCAGCAAGTGAGACAACTAAGAGATAATAACATTGAAACTGACTTTAAATAAGCCTTGGCAACGATGATATTTTAGAGGCAATCAGAGATGAATTTATCATGAAACTTAACCTTCAGGGCCCTTACCTGTATGACCTCTCTCATGGTTCAGAGCAGGGACTCATGCACTCTCAAAGTCACAATGTGTACTTCTTAATTTTCAAAAATAAGATTTTTAATCAAAATTGATTTAATACTACTCCCATTTGATTTGTTTTTTATACCTTTTAAAAAAGGAATTTTTCTTCATTTAACTTTTTTCACCTGAAATTTAAAATGTGCTACAAATATGTAAAATGTATATTATTAAACACAATGAAATGAGGCCTGTCTCTGTTGTTTTCTGTATTTGTTTTAAACAATATGATTCACATGCTGTAATAATATGTGCGGGATCAGAGCCCTTGACCTTGGGCCTTATTTCTGCCTCTTTCATTTCTCTTTTTACCCTTGGGATATTTCATTAGCATAAGTTTAAGTTTTTCTTAAACTTACAGAAGTACTTCATGGAAGATGCTTATATGATCAAGTGAGGTAAAAAATAAGAAAGAACCATGTAAGCTCTTGGGGGAAGGATAGGATTTTTTTTCTTTAACCTATGTATTTTTTCTCCTTTCAGTGGGAAGAAGTCCTTTTGCAAAATAGACATTCTAATCTAAGAAGCAGTCACATTAGCAAGAGAAAATTTATTAGCCTAAAGTAATCCAATCTTCAGATTCTGAAAGACCTACTTCTGTTTCCTTGGAGAGTCATAAAGACACAATACTGGCCCCATAAAGTAGATTTAGGAACTTTGATGTCTGTGGTCATGACCTCACAATATTCCACCAGATGGAGCCAGAGATTGAGGAGAAAAAAGGAAGCCCACTACTCATCAAAGGTAGTTTTATCTGAACTCAAAACAACTTGGAGTTTAGTGTGAAAGTGTGTTTACCAAATAGGTTGTTTCCTTTCTGGCTATGGATAATATTTGAACATTTTCTCAGACACTACAGGGTAGAAATGAAGTGATACACAATAAAGACAACAAATGAGTAAAGTATTTTATATTCTTCAAAAGGAAGTTACTATTTCTATTGTAATGTTTTGAGGAACCGTACTTCGTAGTAGTACTGTATCTAAAAACAACAAAGTTACAAATCAGTTTGCCATCATTTATTGGACATGAACCCCAAAATATGAAGATTCAGAAAGGAAAGATTTAACTCTACATTTATAGAACTTATATTTCATATAGAGTTATAAAACATCCATATGTGACTTAAATAAATCAAGGCATGCCAAATGACTCAGCCTCACCTCGGGTCTCATTTAAAGAAACACAGACTTCTGGACAAATGTGCTTGAAATCACTTTCCCTCTTACAGGATTAAAGGTATATATTACATCACAGAGAAAATCACTTCTGAAAAAGTTATCTAGTTCATTTTTTTTACAGTTCTCTTAGCACTCAACAGTTCTGTTGCTTCTTTTTCTCAATATTTCTCACCTCTCTTTGAATTCACCCCCCTCCAAATGCTCATGCTGGGTAACTCTAAAATAGCCTTAAATTTAGTGGTAACATGAATCCATTCCTTAATGCATTCAGAAAGGAGTCAGTAGACTGTTCTTAAAAGTCTAGTTCTTTTTCCTCTCTGATTACTTTCTCCACCCCAACTCCAAAAAGACACTGGGTAGAGAATTTCTAGTGAATACAATTATTATCTTTTGAACTTCTAGAAAAGATGAACTAATATAATAGCCCCCATTAAGGACTGCTTTTGTTATTAGTCTGCTTTCATTACTTTTGCTCTGTTACTCTTATTTTAGTATCAGAACCAGATATGTCACTACGTGTTTACTGTACATAGAAGCTAGGTGAGATACTATATGGAAAATGGACCTTTGAAAAATTGTTCAAGCATCAGGCTACCAATGGATGAAACTAGATGGAGACTCAGAGCAGATAAGCTTTAGTGAATTCAGAGGCTTCCAAAGTGGTTTGGTAATGTTGTCTTCTCAAAATCAAACAGAGAACAAAGTCTCTATTAGACTCTTTATTGACTTCATGTCTGGAGCAGATAATTTGTAGTTTTCTCATCAAAGCTTCTTTTCCATGTCCAACGAATAAACAACTCCCTAAAATGGCTTATACAATTGGAGTGAAATTTGGATATAGCTTAAATCATTAGATTTAGAATGAGAGGATTTTTAAAAATCCAAGTCCAGTTTGAAAAAGAAAACAAACAAACAAAAAAAACAGCATAATCTCTTTCAGAGCTAAGCTTCTCCAACAAGGCTAATGAACCAATTTGAAAGTTACTTTCTTCTTAGATTGTGTTTTGAATGCTCTCTCTACTTACGCCTGTAGACTATATTCCCCAAAGGACCCCCGCACCCTAGCAGTTTCTCAGTATCTTTTCCCCTTCTCAACAAGAAAAAATTTCTGGATCCTAAAGAGGGAAAGCCTTCCAAATGACAATCATCCCATCATCCAATGGAATGCTTATCAGTTACAAAATAAACTGAGGAATAAAGATGGGATGTTTAAAAAAAATTAGAATGAACCAGAACAGTGGCTTGTTTATACTGATGCTTCTGGCTTTCTCTGCAACAATGTGACTTTCTCTAGCAAAATAACTGACAGGCAGCTTTTCTAGACAACCAGACTCTTCAGTCTGTTTCTGCCGCGGTCTTGGTGTTTTAGGTTCATGTGGTTGAGGACTTTGATAATTGAAAAGCTCACCTGATATCTTTCCCCATCTTCTTTACATTTCCTTTATCCCCAGTTCTCCTAACCTAAATTTCTGAACGCTGACACGTAGGGGTGGAAAAAACAAAAAAGCACAGTAGATAAGATAGGGGACAAACAAACAAATCAAACAAAGGAACTTATAATCTCTTCCAGAGACATGAAACACACACATTTTGGAAAGTAAATGAATCGCTTTTACTCTTTTAGAAAGAAAGACTGAAGACTCTCCCTTCTTCCTTTCTTTACCTCCCCACACTTCCCAGGAAAAAGGGGGATTTTTCCCTCTTTTCAGGGGATACAAAAATTCTGTCTCTCTTTCTTTCTGTTTTTCTTTTAAAACATGATTCTGGCATAAGAGTTTCTGATAGTTCAGTGCTCAGAAGGCCTTCCCTAGTTTTATAACAGGTCTCTGTATCAAAAGTAGAAATGCTTTAAAAAAGCAAAACCGGATTGGAATAATTATATAAGCCACTATATTCTTTGAAATTTTCTAGGGAATCATTTGGCATAAATTAGAACAGGCTGGGAATTGGTTTATGATTTAAATTTATTTTTGCCCTTTTTAAGGATTCTCTATTTAAATCTCTGTATCTCTGTAGGACACAATCTACATCTACATCTGTGGATTTATACGTATACGTACTGGTATGCGTGCATATGTTTAATTTTAAAATCCTCATAAAAACACATTTTCTTCTTTCTATTTCTAGAAGTTTTTTGGGGGATTGCTCATGATTTTCCAATCCAGAATTATATAAATAAATTATATCATCCTAAGCAATATGTTCAAGGAGTTACTACATGAAGTAAGCAAATGTCATATAAAACCCCACATAAACAAAGTTACTCATTTAGGTTTCTTTGAAACATGTTTATTCTTGGGAACTCATTCACTCTTCAAACTTTCTTACCTTTAAACTATTTCCAAACTCAAAGAACCCCGGAAAGAATTCATATGCCTGAAGCTATACCACCCCGAAAGGATCTTCTCTTTACTTTTTACAATTGTCAGGTGGAGACGGGGAGCTGGGGAAGGAGGGGGTGTGCTCAGCTTGAGCCAGAAGGAGGCCTGCAGCACACCTGTGGCAGAGAGAGGTTCCAGCCTCCTGCCAGTGACTCAGGCCTGAATCAAGCTTTTAAACTCGGGATGTGAAGGTTGCTGTGTGCTTTAAAAAATAACAAAGAAAAACAAAAAGCCTTGGCCTAGTGTCTCTGAGAGACGGGATGTTTTTACCCCCCCCCCCCCATTGGCCTGTACTGATTCTGGAAACATTATAATCTACTTATCTCAATTTCACCTTCAGGATGAGCCGAACAAAGATTCTCATTCATTTCTGGATTTCTGGTCTCAGACTATGCTTCTTCCTGGACCCATTAGATAGCAGGTGTGCTCCATTCCAGAAATAAGAGGCCCACTCATACTTGTGCCCTCGCTGCCTCACAGGTGTGAATGTGAGCTGTGGATGAATGGTTCAGTGGTTCACATACAGGGGCGGCCATCTTGCATCGGGTTCTTTTCCCTATAAGGGAAGACAGATGTGGAAAGGGAAAGCCCCTTCTGGAGGATATTAACGGGGTTGTCTTCATGTGAAAACGTGGTCATCCTGATTTATAATACATGGATACTATATGACATAATACATTGTACATGGCAAAACCTAACTTTTCATTGAGGAGAAATAAGTGTACTTTCCATCTACACCAATACAGTTCTGGTGACAGCAGCCTTTATCTACTTTAAGAAGCGGGTACCTGGAGTCTCCAGTTTCTTTCTTTCTTTCTTTTTTTATTTTATTTATTTATTTTTTTGAGACAGAGTGTCACTATGTCACCCTCAGTAGAGTACCATGGCATCACAGCTCACAGCAACCTCAAACTCCTGGGCTTCAGGGATTTTCTTGCCTCAGCCTCCCAAGTAGCTGGGACTACGGCACCTGCCACAATGCCCAGCTATTTTTTTGTTGCATCTGTATAGTTGGACTGGGCTGGGTTCAAACCTGCCACCCTTGGTGTATGTGGCTGGCACCATAACCATGGGCGCCAAGGTACTCTCCAGTTTCTTTTTATGCCATTTTAAATGCTCTCTTCTCTTGTTGAGAAAAAAAACAAAACAAAACAAAAAACAATTAGCAAAACTTCCTTCCACCTCTTCCTCTCCCTCCAAAAAAGTGACCAGAAGCCTTACCTGTGATCTCCTGGGGAACCAGTCTGCAGTGGAGACGATGGACAGATATTTAGGTTATAGTGAATGTTCATCTACAATCAAATATTTGATGTACAAGCAATGTCAAATATCATTATTTTTTAAAAAAAATCAATTAATTCTTCCTCTGTGCCTTCATTTGCTCCAGCTAATAGAAAATCTATCTTTGCCATTATCAGAGGCCTTTCCTCTTGTCTAGTGTTGCCTGAGAGCCCAGAACATGGCAGCCAGGATGTGCCTCTATTAGTCCATTGTAATAAAATGCAATCCACCTTGCTAGAGTTGCAGATAAAATAGAGGTTGCTATGGTTTGAATGGTGGTATTCCCTCCAATACTCATATTGAAACATAATTCCCATTGCAACCATCTTGAGAGGGCAGCCTTGGGCAGATGATAAAGCCAGGAGGGCTTTACCCTCCGGCATTAGTATCTTTACAAAAGTGTTCAGGGTTGAAGGGAGCATTCTCTCACCCTTCTGCCCCTCCTGCCATGTAAGGACACAGCATTCTTCCCCTCCAGAGGATGCAGTGACATGGCCCTATCTTGGAAGCAAAGGGCAGTCTTCCCTAGACACCAATCTTTCTGACACGTCAATATTGAACTTTCCAGTCTCGAGAACAATGATTTTCAACTAGTGTGCCATTCCATGAGAGGATCTTAGGTGTGCTGAGAAAATGTTTAAAGATCATTAATTAAATTATTTTTGAGAGAGGTCCAAAGCTCATTAAAAGTATATTATTTTTACCCTTTTTTCTCTGATCAATATAATTTAAGTGTTTTGTGGAAGTTTAACTATAGGTTCAAGTGTCCCATGAGATCTAAAATGGTTGCAAAACACTACTGTAGAACCATGAGAATAAATTTCTATTACTTATAAAGTACTCCACTCGGTGGTATTTTGTTTAGCAGCATGAACAGACTAAGCCACATGCTAATTTTGAATTTGATGTAAACAATAATTTTCAGTATCAATATGACACAAATATTGCAGGAAGCATATTTATACTAAAAAGTAACTCAACATTGCCCTGAAATTCAAATTTAATTGGGTGTTCTGTGTCTTTATTTACTAAATCTTTCAGCTATACTCCTTCTCCAAGTCTGCAAATTCCTCCATAACTGTTGTCTCCAAAATCTGGGTCCCATTCTTTCCCCAAAATAGGCTTTGCAAATTCTTAGAGAAAGAACCCCTACTTAGTTCTAGTCTCTTAAGTACAACACAGCAAAATTTTCTTTGCTCTTAGCTTCCTCAGTGGTCACCTCACATCCAGAATCCTTATCAGAGAGTATCTCCTTCTACCCTCTAATGATTTTAAGGCTTCTGAAAAATACAAGTTTGGAAGCCAGGTAGTCTAAAAATAACTTGCCCTTTCTACTCTGCCATCCTCTCCTATAAAGCTCCCCTGAGGAGAAGAAATGTTTGAAGACTGGAAGAAAGGAAAGGAAAACTAAAAGAGGATCAAAACCCAAATTAATACCTCAATGAAGTTTTCTGACAAATTGCAATGCAAAAAGAAATCTCACCTCTAATAAAGATGTCCCCCTTTTCACTGTTCTCTTAGATTTATAAAGCATCATATTGCAATTTAGTGAAAATTACAACACTCTTAGATAAACCACTGGGAAGTCACTGATTTTTCCATCTTTACAGGGTGATTCTAAGGACTTGCAGGTGGGTTGGAGTTGATGGGGAGATTGGACTTGCCTTGTGCTGAGTCAATAAATCTTTCCATCTGTGTAGCCTTGTGTCTCCTTTCAGTCAACTTGGAAGGAGGTGAATCAAAGTCAACCCTATTTAAGTAATAAAACTAGAACCATACAAGAAGATTATTTATGTTGGTCTGAAGAACATTTAGACTGGGATGGAGTTGGCTGAACAAATAGGCTGTATATCAGATCATATGATCTAGTTATCTGAACCTCAATAAGTTCACCAAGCTTATGAAAATATAATGGGGTAGTTTCCTTTAATATGATCAAGCTAACTAGTAAGTACTCCAGTTATTTATTTCTCCCTGATAGATGGAAAGCCTGTTTACCTATAGAAAAAAAAATGAGTTACCTTCATAAGTATGAGAAGTGATACTCTATAATTTTGAAAGTTCAGAACACCCCATCTGTCTCTCACAAATAGTAGTGATTCATTTATGAGTTGCTCTGAGTGCATTTTGGTTCTTGAAGGAGAAAGCAGAAAGAAAGGAGGTCTGACTGTTTATTGTTCCAATTCCTGACAAAATACCTGGCCTAAGGAATCTCTCTTCCTCACAAAGGCCTGATGTGCAGTTGGTCCTAAAGCAGAACCTGAACGACTTTCTCCAGGTGAGAAAAGTACAAAACGACAAGGAAGGACTAAGAGTGAGGGACTTTTTACCAGCACCTAGAAACCACTAGCTAGAAAGCTCAGATTAAATAAATGCTGACTTTCCTTCCCTGCCCCACCCCCCATACTGGCCATCACCCCCCACCTCTCTTTTTTTAAAATTATTTTTAAAAATAACTATTTACTCTTCATTTCATGAGAGAAACAGGATATCCTAGAACCAGTGGAAATACATACAAGGCTCATAGGTATTTTAAGATGCTGGAATCTAAGGAAACTATGTGTTTTTTAATTAGAACTGATTCAGATGCTTTGACAAGTCTTGAAAGAATAACATATGAGGCATTCCAGGTTTACCCTGCAGTCAGGCTCAGCATTTCCAGCCTTTGAAGTTGCTGATTTACACACATCTGTGATGGCCTCAGCTGGACCCACCGCTTACAGACAACTTTAAGAGTCATAGGCCTCAAGTCCACTGTATTTAAAGGGTCTGAGAAGGCAATTCTGTTCCTCTCTTCTTGCAAATTAGAATCACTCTAGGAGTTTTCCAAAATTCCAATGCCTGTGCTGCACCCCAGGTCAATTAAATTAGAATCTCTGGGAGTGGCATCCAGACACCTCGGATGTTTAATGCTCCCAGATGTGGAGTTAACAATTAGAACAAATGGATTTTAAAGTATTCATGAATTAAGATTTCTAATAGGCAGGTCTCTGATGCATTGTCAATACCTTACTGAGACCCACCTTAGGGGAAATGTTACCTAACCTCAAATTTAGGGTTAGGGTTATAGGGACAAGCAGAGTTCTCAAGGGAGGATACCATTGAAGCTTCTAAGGGAACAACATACCTTTGACTGTTTATCAGTACAGATAGAATTTAAACCAAATCGTGCCTGGAAGCCCTAATAGTAATCTCTATTTTGTCACTGGCTATCCTGTATGACTCCAATGGGCTTTAGTTTCCCCATCTGTTTCACAAAAGTTGAGTTTTGATCAGCAACTCTCAGCAGTGATACACATTAGAATCACCTGGGACATTTTATAAAGTCCTTATCACCCAGGCTGCATCTAGACCTATTAAATTAGAATATCTGGGGCAGAAAATCAGACTTTGTCATTTGTAAATATTTCTCATGTACGGCTGCCAAATAAAATGGAGGATGACAGTGTTTTGAATTTCAGATAAACTAGAAGTAATCTTTTTAATACAAATATGTCCCAAATATTTGCATTTAAAAATACCTGCTTTAAAAAAAAAATCTTTCTTGTTGACCTTAAATTCAAATTTAACTGGGTGTCCTCTATTTTTATATGTCAAATCTGGTAACCTTACCCACGTGATTAAAATGTGCAGCCACAATTACTGCTGTCCTCCCTACTCAGAGTGTGAGCTCCAGATCAGCAGCACCAACTCCAGCTGGGAAAAATGAAAATATGCGGAACCCATTCCACACCTATGGATTTTAACAAAACCCTCCATCTCTCATAGGCACATTAAAGTTTGGAAGGCACCAACCTAGGTGACCTACCACAAAGTTTCCAAGCATCTTCCAGCCTTTCCAGCCAAAGTCAGCAAATCCAGAGATTGCTGCACAAATTAAAGCAAGCCCCCAAGTTCTGTGAAGTTTCAGAAATGGTTTTGGCAACACTTATAGCAAGGAAATGGGTTGTTTCTATTTTTCACCCCAACTTTAAGTAAAAATGCCATCACTCTTGTGACATGGCTTTGGGATCCAATTAGGCCCCTGCTCAATCCTTGGCCTGTCCATGCCTGTTCCTTGCCACAGAGGCAGGGCCTGGATTTTGACCCAGATCTTGCTCTAGTCAGGAGAACATGAGGCTAGACTGACTTCATCTGGTTGCCAACAACCCCAAAATGGTGACTCAGGCCTGACCTGTTTTTGCAAATATACTCCTGCACATAGAGGGGCTCCCTACCTTTCATTCTTTCTTTTTTGCATTTTTTGGCTCAGGCTGGGTTTGAACCCTCCACCTCCAGCATATGAGGCCAGCGCCCTACTCCTGTGAGCCAAAGGTGCTGCCCTCCTACCTTTCATTCTTAACTGGGCCTTTACTTCGCTAACATGAAGACATCCGTTCTTTAAGCAGATATGTAGATATATGTGTGTATATACAAATAGACACACATTATATATATTATTGATGTTAGTAAAATTGTTAACTCTAGTAAATTAAACAGCATTTCAGAATCTCTTTAAGAAGTGTTAAGCCTAAGTATCGTTATGCCCTAAGCTATACCTTATCAAACACCATGATTCCATTAACTATTCACTCTCTGAGCTCAAGGCAAATCAAACTGTAGAGATTAACATCAGACATTCTGCCTAATTTACCCTATGCTTCATGAAAACATCACTCCAGTGTCAATTTTTGTTTTGTTAAATATGTCCACCCCTTGTTCCAGTTTCAAGGTTTTAAATGAAAGGCTAAGTGTACATCAAAACACATGAACACTTGTGTATTTAAAGGGAATTCAATTTTTATGCTTCTAATTTTATTTACATCCAACTCAAAAAAGCATTATTTTGTAGGAGATGTTTGTAGTGCAAAAGAGTACTTCCTTTAAGCCCATGAATTCATTAGATTAAGGGTAATCGAAACTCCAATCTATTAAATTGAAAGATAGTACTCTGTAAGTTAAAAAGCATTCCAAAATAAATGAAGATATTCTTCAGGACTCAGGATGCTCTATTTTGGCTGGGCATGGTTGCTCACACCTGTAACCCTAGCATTTTTGGAGGCCAAATCAGGAAGATCCTTTGAGGCCAGGATTTCATGGCTAACCTGAGCAAGATAGCAATATCCCATCTCTACAATAATTTTTTAAAAATTAAAAAACAAATAAATTGTATATCTGAAATTATCCTTAAAACTGTTTTGTTTTACATTGGAAAACAATCAAAAGTATAAGATGGTTGAGGGAATGAATTAAATCCTCAGTTCTCTGATTCTAGTCATTTTCCCTAGGAAACTCCATCAAAGTATTCTATGGCTAAATGCAATTTTTATTCCACTTATTATTAAAAATGAGAACAATAGTTGCCATAGTAACCAACTTTAGCGTACATATGCTAGAGTGACTTCACAATTAAAAGACAAGTTAATGGTGCTAATGTACAGCTAGCAGTTTTCTTCTGATTGGGACCATGCTGATGACCTAACTCACATTATTTTTCCCCTTCGATTTAGTATAGTTGACAATGAACTCAGTTCTTCCCTCCAGATCATGCCTTTGGCTGTGGAGTTCCTGACTGATCTTCACTGGCTCCAACTTGTCCTCCTACCATGGTGAGGTGACAGGACCTCTTTGCTCCATATGAACGGGAGCCATTCAAGCCAACACCCACACAGGGTGGGACTCATTCTCCCTGGACATAAATCTGCCAGATTGCCATTATCTAGATCATCCCCCTCCAAGGGCAAGCTGAATCATAGATTACTTCACAGCTTATAGCTAATAAAATAACACACTCAAAGGTTAATGCAATTATTTTCCTGAATTTAAGACTGTATATGGAGACAATTAGTTAAAAAGTGACAAAAAAATATTATTTGTAGAAGAAAACTCTTAGATATTAAATTGTGTAAAGGTTGTCAAAGTTATTTCCAAGAATATAGGAATTATTTTAATCTGTGGATAATTTCCTAAATAAAACATTCTTTAAAAAAATAAATTGTGCACTTAGAAAATACATAATATGCCTAATGAACTTATTGAACTTGTATACATTGGCAATAAAAATACACTAGGTAATGTAAAATAGCCAATGCTCTTTTTGGTAGTTTCTTAAAATAAGAACTGAGGCATTCTCAAGTATTATCCAAATTCTTCACCTATACCTCCTATCATTACGTTTTTTTCTCCCCCACCACACACTTTTTTTTTCCAGAGACCAATATAGCCAGTTCAGGTAGAATGGTGTCTTGCAAGGAGGTCAGTAGATGTTCATTAAATTGTATAAAGAGTATTGTGGGAATAAAAAACGATATTTCCTTCATGGGAAGACCAGAAAACCTGAATTCAGAATAGGAAATACAGATAGCTGTCATGTCCATGTACATCTGATATCGAATAAGATGCTTCAAAAAAATATACAAGACCCAAAAACTTACTTCTGTGGTATACAATTATATTTCACTTTTCCTGCACAATCTTTTCCCTCAAGTCCTATGTGCTTCATTCTAATGAACTTTAATTAGACATCATCTCTTGAATTGCTGAGAACTTTCCCAGTTACCATTGTTTTTTTTACTTATTAATTTATTTAATTTCTGATTAATCTGAGAATATATATTATTAGAGTATATTGTTTGCATCTGTAAGGTAAATTCTGAGTTGCAGTTAAATTCTTTCCCCAGGTATTATGCCACACACCCATACATTATTCTTGTTAGGTGGGAAATTACCAAACACCCCTCCACTCCCATATCCACCTTCTCTCTTCCCCTTACTTGAATTTATTTATTTATTTATTTTAATTTTTGTACTTATGTATTATGTATTTATGTACATAGCTGAGTACATTAGTGCAATCATGGGGTACAGTGTGCGGGCTTCCTATACAATCTGAAATGTTTTCATCCAACTGTTCGACATAACCTTCATGGGATTTTCTCATTTATTGTGTGAAAACATTTGTGTTCTGCATTTAGTA
>CAUYON010181966.1:0-23680 GCA_963573935.1 Arctocebus calabarensis
ATACTGTTATACAGGGAAATTTCAAACATGTTTCACTTATAAATGAGGATGCAATATCCTGAACAACATCTTGAGAAGTTGAATTAAAAAATTAATATTTAAGTAATGTACTTTGGCCAAAATTGAATCCAATTTATATGACAGTTGTACAATTCTGTTATGTGTATGATTTGGGTTTTGGTATGAAATTGTGGATGAAGTAAGCAGAATCTATAAATTGTGATCATCAAATGTCTACAACTCTTTTAGCTTCAATTTTCCTATCCATAAAAATGAGGATGATAAGATGTCTATTTTGTGAAATTATTGTAAGAAATAAGATTGTGAAATCATTCTATTGTTTATAATCATAGAATAATAGTATTAATGTAATTATCATAATTTTAGACTGTAGAATTTTAAGAGTTATACATGAGAAATGGAAAGACAAACTATTTCAATCAATGGGAACTAATAGAATATAATTAACTATTTAAGTAGGCAAGTAAAGGCTATTAATAAATGAGGCCTGGTTCTTATTTTGAACAAACTTAAAGTTATTTGGAGAATAGGTCAAAATCAAGTGAAGATTTGGTTCTGAGACTCGTTGATTATTAAAATAGGCAGCTTGATATTTTATAAAACTTTGTATTATTGTTGGTATTCTGAATGTTTTCAGTACTTTCTTTGAGAAGTTTTCCTTCTTCAGAGAATGTAATGAGAACCTGTCCTCAAAGCAAATGTGTTCATTATGTCACTTCAGACTTTTCATGTGTTCCACTGGCTGTGCCTTGTAATTGTAGCTCAGAATTTCCATTAAAAGGAAATTGGGTCTGGTCTTCCACAGGTGACTGAATAGTAAAAGCTTCTTCCAAGTAAAAGAAAAAAAAATGTTATACTTTTCTTAGAAATTAAATAAAACTTAGGGCTATGATGTCAAGATGGCTCTACCCTTCCATATTGACCTTGGTTCCCAAAACTAGATTTTATAATAGTTTTTGAAGTTCAAATTAAGTTTGACAATATAAGAGCTTGTCTTTTGCTCTCTACTCTTCATAAACACATTAACTTAACAAGGGAAATTACCCTCTTTTTTCCTTCTCTCTCTCTCTCTCACACACACACACATACAAACTCTCTCTCTCTTTCCTCCTGACCCTCCCCCACCCCCCGGTTAACTACAATAGTTCCTCATTGAAGGACCTAACAAAGAAGATGGCAGAGAACAGGAGGAAGCACAGGTAATAGTGAAAACTATGGCTGGTTTCAAGTCCAGCAACAAGTTAGTTTACCTTGTTGTGACTCAGTTTTATCTTCTGTAAAATGGGGTTACCGTTATCTGCCTCACTGGGTTGCTGTGAAGACTTCATAAGTTAAAACGTCACCTGGCACTGGAAGCACTGTGTGAGGACCTGCCACATAGAGTAGCCTGATTCTGTACTCTTTCTTGACCTCCCTTTTTCTTGTGGCTGCTTTTTTGCAATCACTGTTTTTTTCTCCTGTTTGTGGATGTGTATGTATTCCAGCTCTTGCATTGTAGAAATGAAGCTCAGTTGCTTGGTTTTGTTGTTGTTGTTTTTGAGACAGTCTCACTCTGTCACCCTCGAAGGAGTGCCCATGGTGTCACAGCTCACAGCAACCTCTAACTCTTGGGCTCAAGCTATCCCCTTGCCTCAATCTCTCATGTAGTTGGGACTACAGGTGCCTGCCACTACACATGGCTTTTTTTTTTTTTTTTTTTTTTTTAAAGAGATGAGGTCTCACTTTGGTTCAGGCTGTTCTTGAACTTGAGTTCAGGCAATCCACTCACCTTCGCCTCCCAAATGCTAGGATTACAGGTGTGAGCCACTGCGCCTAGTTGCTTGCTGTAGGAGGGTCATGTCTCTGACGGCCATGAGGACAGTGCAGGAACACACAGGGCAGTTGAACGGAAGGAAGTGCGTGGTAGGCATTGCTTACTTAACACAGCACCGAATATACTGGAACATGAAAGTTTACCTTGGAGTTGCACAGAGCTCCTTGTGTTTGTCTTAAATTTTTAAATGGGCATTAATTTTCTGTGGATCCTCTTCTTTCAGGGATAAGCTCTAAACTAGAAAAATACAACTGGTTTCAGAAGGATAGAAATGAAATAAGGAATTTCAATAGTATTTCATGGTAACTATAATTGTGAATGTGGAAATAATCTGGAGTTATAAAAAGGCTATCCAGATGTCAGTTAGGCATAATATCTTTTGTCTTCTGTAGAGAAGCTTTGCTTTCTGGAAGACATTGGTTTCCAGAGCCTATAATCTCTCAGTCCCTGCAGGCTCAGGCCTCGTTCTGAAAACTCATTAGAGCATCATCTTATTTCGTAAGTGGATAAAGGCACAGACTTAGGATGGTATAATTTTAATGATATAAACTGCGGTGATATTGCTTTTGTGCAGTGTCCTTGATTTGAGGAAATCTAAATATCATCTAACGAGTTCCTAATTTGTAGAGCCCTTCTTATGTCTACTCATGATCTTCTGACCTTGTGAATCAGATCTGGATACACAATATTCTTTCCTTTGGCTCGATGAGTGTTGTAAGCTAAATCTAGTATTTCTCTCAGTCCCTTGAAAATCATACCCATTCATGGGAATCACGAGAACAGCTATTGGTATCATCAAATTTGCAGGCTCAACAGCTTCTTGATTCTTTATCTTCAAGTTTCATAACCAAGGTCTATAACACTTGCTAGCACAAAACCAACCAGAAACATAAGTAATGTAGAACTACTTTTTCTTCTTGACTCAGAACCATACAACTCCAGATCTAAAAGTATCTCCAGAAAACATTTAGTTCAATAGGAGACACCAGTCCTCCCCGCAGGGACACATAGCTGGAAGATGAGATGCAATTTTTACCCTTGAGCGCATAATTTCTGATGTTGCAAGTTCTCTTGTCTCACTTTTCTGTTCTCTCCAACAACATTGGTGTCTTCCCTGTATCATTTACAGTAGAACTTTCATAGCTGGCCACCTCCCTCCATTGACCACCTCCTTAAAGTTGACCTAATTTTAATACATCAGACATGCACCACACACATGTATGGTAGGCCCTGATCTGTTTCTAGACCAGCTCTGTATGTTGACCAGTTGGTTATTGTCCCTTGGGTGGTTAACTTGTTCTACTATAGTTTCCATCTTAATCTGAGTTCCATCTGATGTTGCTGATTGTGACTTTCTAAAAACACATCTCCCTTTCTTTTACATTGTTTTATTGATCTCTTTGCACCCTAACATCATCACTGTTCATCATGATTTCGATTTCCTATTTTTTTGTGTATTATTAATACTTACTGTTTTGTTTGTTTTTTTAAGTCTTGGTAAGTTAAGAGAAATTTCTGGGGGAAAAATGAAAAAGGGACAAACTCAGCGAAGATAATATGGTACTTTGTTCCCTTTTTAGAAATGTTATCTATATCCTATAATGTTGAGTTCACTATCAAATCAGATAAGTACATAGCTCCCACTGAATTCCTCGATTTTTAAATGGATGTATGTTAAAGTATTATTTGCTGAGATAAAAATTTATAGACATCAGTAATGAATATTTATAGTTCTTCAACTGTCCTAGGTTAAGCAGTAGCATACATTAACACTAACGAAATGATCAAGGCAGCCTTGTAAATGAGAAAATATGGTTTTGTATTTTTGGTATTTACACATGTTTTAGATTAAAGTCTAAGTCTGTCATTTTAGAGTGAGTCGTCGGATAATATTTTCATATGTGTAACTGCCAGTTAGAGATAACTTGAATTTCAGGGCAGAGTCATTATCTTTTAAAGGAAGAATTTAACTTGTCAGAGTTGAACATTATTAATGGTGATTAAATATGGGGAAAAAATGGAGAGCAATATTTCAGCTAAAGTCCTGCAGATAGCAGAACTATGGCAGGGGTGGCAGAGGAGAATGATATTTTATACATACAAGATCTAGCAGTCATCTTTCCATTACTCTTCTTTACCTTTCAGCTGTTCATGATAAAATCATGATATCCTGATTTTAAATTCTTGTCTAGCAGCATCAGTCTTTTGAGTTAAAGGGTACTCAAAAGAGGTTAGAAATATGACAAGACTAGTATAGTATTCTTTCCTGCCAGAACACATTGAGAAGGCCCTTACACTGAAGCATATATAGATGATTATTATGATATTATCCATATTTAATATTTAATACCATATTACCTTCTCTGGGCTGCTTTCTGGACAGTGCCTTTTACTCAATACATCTTGCTTTCTGAAAATTCAGGGCATATAGCTCATGGGTATTAGTGTCTGAGCCTCTTATATGTTTTGCACCATAGCAAGCCACGGAGCGGTCTGGACACAGCCGGCTCTCCACATGATTCTCCTTTACCTCAGGGAGTTTGTATTCTTATTGTGGAAGGAGGAGTCAAAACAACAACACACAAAGTAGCTTATTTAAAAAAAATGGTATGTCCTGTAGAAGTGTAGAAGAGATGAGAGTTGAGTCTGGGGAAAGCACCATGATGAAGCTGGGGTTTGAAGGTTGAACCTGAACTTTGAAGGTGTTGACAGTTTCATTATAATTAAATGGATGGAAGCAGGTGGGCCTGGTGAGAAAATGAAATTTGTATCTTATTATCAATGGGAAATTTTAGATACAATTTTGTGAGATTTAAAAGAAAACATGATATGAAAATTAAAAGGCATAAATAGTGGGTATACATCCAGTGAAAAGGAAATTCCTCTCCTAAGAGATAACTGCTGTTAACAGTTCTCTGCCAGAGATAGTCTGTGAATACAAAAGTGTGTGTGTTTGGGGGTATGTGTGTGTTTTCCTATCTGTGTACATTTTTTCCTGGACCTGCCTTTTCCATCCCATGCTGAGATGCCCATTCTTCACTACAGCTGAAGCCAGTATGTGGGTACTTTATTTAATGCATGTTAACCACTTGCCCACTGATGGGCATTTGGCTTGCTTCCAGTCAATCTTCAGCCTTTACCAGTATGGCTGCGGTATTGCCTTATACCTATGTCTTTCTGCACATGTGTCACTGTGGGAGATATTTCTAGAAATGGAAATCTGGGGGCAAAAGATGTACATGCTGTGATTTTATAGATTTTGTCAAATTTCCCTCCACAGAGCACCTTCCATTTTATCCCCCATTTCCTATCAACAACGTATGGGGGATCCTTTTTCCTTACAGCCGGGCCATCGTTCAGCCTTGACAGGCTTTTTGATATTAGTTAATCTGAAGGGGGAAAAAGGTATCTCACTGTAGTTGAAAGTTGCAATTCTTAGTTTCATGAGCTTCTAAGTAAAATAAACAGCACAGTCCCTCATAAACTATTTAAGATAGAACATTTTACTAGAAAGATTACTTACTGGATACTTACTATCTTCAGTGATCACTGCAAACCATGCAAAGGGCAAGCTGGCTCAGCGGGGTATGCAGGGTATAAATTGCCTCTCTGTTGACACCGTACATTTCTCCGGCTTCCACAGCTTTAAGTATCATTAAAATAAGTAAAAGGACATGTAATGTTTCAAACCTCATCCTAGTGCCCAGTGTCAAATGCTTGAGTGAAGGGCCTAATGAATAAATGGGAATCTTAACCTTTAGAAAAGCAAGATTTCAAAAGCTGAAAAGGCAAATCTCACATTCTGACTGTGTTCTCCAGTTATCTAATTACAGTGGAACCTCCATAGTTGACCACCGCCCTACACTGACCACCTCCTTAAGCTGACCTAATTCTCACAGACTAAGCATGCACCGCACGTACATTTCGTACAGGGGGCCTCGTTCCTTATGCTGGCCACCTCTGTATATTGACCAGTTTGCTACAGTCCCTGAGTGGTCAACTTGGAGATTCCACTGTATTTTAATGCTCTCTAGCCAAAGACTAGTCAAGGGCAGAATAAAGGAAGATGCATTATATTTCCCTTGGCGTCGCAAAGTCATACATAATGTATTTACAGATAAAATGGATTTGGGTTTCTTTGTGTAATTTTTCCCCTTTCTTTGTATCCACACCTGCTGTACGGCATTTTGTAACCTAATAAAACTGCAGGGTTTGTCTTTTTAGTCAAAGCACAAACAAAACAAAAAACCCAGCCCTGCTTCGAAAGGAGAAAACAGCCAAGCCAAACATTCTTAGCGTTTTTTTTCATGGTGTGGACTGGGGAAATGTTATCCTTAAAGTAAGAGGATTGGGGCGGGACATGGGGTAACTTTCTGCAGTTGTAACTGTAAAGCAGGAACTCAGATACAATAAAAGAAATGGACAGTTGCGGGGGTTGAGGGGTGAGAACTCATAATTTTTTGGAAGTGTGTCAAATGAGTCCAAAATTCACAGGAAGGGGAGAAAAGACATTTTTTAAAAAATTGCAGCTAAACAGTTGGTAATTGGTGTGTGGTGTTCAGAAGTAAGGGGCGAAGTGAGAGGATGTTTCTTGGCTTGACTGTCGTATTCCTAAATAAACTACAAATGTGTTTACAAATTAAGAGTGTGCCAATGTGTGGCAGCTCAGTGCCCAGCAAGTGGGTCTTCACAAATGGACGGTCCCCACAAGCAACCAGGTTAAAGAATGCGCACAAGTAAAGCAGAAGTTCAGTCACCTATTTCGGGGGGTAGGATAGGGGGAGGAAAAAAAAGCCTCTGCTTTATTTTTAACCTAAGTACAGTGATCTCTCAATTTAGCTTATTGGGAAAAGCCTGTCAGGGTGCTATGACAGCCATGCTTTTCCTTTCCCAAAGGAGCTCCTTCCTTTGTCAACGCCACTTTCTAGCCTAGTAAGTAGTGAGACTCCCTCTTTAGCCATGCTTTCAGGAGTACTCTAGAGATTTTGGGTGCTATTCTTAAGATATTTATAGCAAAGAGTTCAGTGAAAGCTGGGTACTATGGGGGCAGGGGGGTTATTTTTAGTACTTTCAGCACTTTGAGTTTTTCTAAGACTGCCAGCTTCTATGAACAAGATGTAACAATCACTGGGTTTCTTTACAGGACTGTAGTTCACTTTAAAAAAGAGAGAGAGAGAATGTAACATTATCTCACATTTCTAAGTCTATGAGTTTGTGTGCCATTTTCATACTGTTGAATCTATTTTTTATTTTCTGCACAAGCAGGGATCAGCTTAACTGGTTCACTGAATAGAAAAGTGATGCATACCAGTGAGAAATGTTAACAATGTAGATAGCAGCGAGCAAATTGGAAAATGAAAATCCCCTTCCAGTCCCCATCCAATGACATCCCCTCAGTGAAGACTTTGGGGGAGAGTCCCATAGACTGTTCTTTGCATGGTCTGATTACTTGTATGTGTGCAAATGTGCATATATGTGCTTACTTTTGAACCCAAGATAATATTGTATATTTTTTCCTGAAGCTTTGCTTTATTACTCATTTGTCAATTTTTTTTTTTTTTTAAGACAAAGTCTTTGTTGTTCTCAGTAGAGTGCTGGGGCATCATAGTTCACAACAACCTCAAACTCTAGGGCTTAAGTGATTCTCTTTCCTCACCCTCCTGAATAGCTGGGACTACAGGCTCCTGCCACATGCCCAGCTATTTTTTTTTTTTTCCAAGATCACTCTGACTCAGACTGATCTTGAACTCATGAGCTCAGACAATCCACCTGCTTCGGCCTCCTGAGCGCTGGGATTATAGGCCTAAGCCATCATGCCCAGCCTGTCAATATAGTTGATCATCACTGCATGCCAGTACATGTAGAATTACTGGATTTTTAAATTATTTGATGTTCCATTATGACGATGCCTTAGTTTAGTAAACAATTGCGTTTTGATGTATACTTATGTTATTTCCAATTTTTTGCTTATGGGTAAATATCCTTATACATCTAAGAATGTAAATATTTATATATTTGGAAATTTGGATACACACATTAAAACAACTGAAGATTTTAAATGAGCAAATTGTCACCACCATGACAGGCTTTTCAGAGGTAGGTTTATGAAAGGAAAGCAAGGAAAGCCTAAAGCTAGTGGCTATGTTGATTCCATGAACTCTCCATTCAAGTGCCAAGATGCAGGAATCTGCTGGATCTCTAGAGTTCTTGGGATGTTCTAGGAAGTCTTTTGTGTCGCTTCCTGATGTTCTCACCATGGTGTCTCTTAGCCTCGTTGTCATGACATCTTTACCATAGTTTCACTTAGCCTAATGTTGATTTATTCAAAAACGAACTTCTAATGTGCTTCCAGATGGAGCTCAGATAGCAAGTTAACCCATTTGGAACAACTACATTTTTGAAAGAATAAACCTGTTGGGATTAATGCCAAAGAAGAGAATTTATTGAAGGATCCAGATAAACCTCATGGACCCCACAGGCTAGAAACACAGTCTTCTCTCAGAAGAGACTAGAACTAGGAACTGGAACACCATGCAAAACTGAGGTCACTCCGTCTCCCCAGGACGTCACAGTTCCTCATCTCCAGGTCTCACTGCTGACATTCGTTTTCTGAAGGATCAATTAGCTTGGCCCACCAAGCAGAAACAAGCCACCCCAGGCTGTCTTTATATCACTACCTGGTTTAAGCTCTTAATTAGATCGACAGTCTTGGAGTCCTGCTTCCAGATTTCCTAGTACAGGGTGTTTTGTTGGTCTCCTCGGTCATGTGTTTACCCCTGGTTCAGTCAGGAACTCAAGGTGAAGAAGGTGGACATTTTCTTCTTACCTCTTACTACTTCCTTCTTAGTGTTGTCATCACAGAGAAGCCTTCTCCTGCCCACCCCCACTTAAAATGTACCCTGTGCTCCTGACTTTTCGTCTCATGATCCTGCATTGTTGTCTTATAACACTTCATTTTGAGCTACTTTTTCATGGTTGCTTGGTTTTTTTTTCTCACTTTACATGTAATGGCAAAGGGAACAAATTCAACATATTCATGTCTATAATCCTGAGGCCTAACATAGAGCTTGGTTCACAGCAGGCACTCAGTAAATACATGGAGAATGAGGACTCAGATGGGAAGACCTGAAAGCCTCTCCCATATCTGGCAGAGGCTGCACCTTGGAGATTTTAAATAGCTAGTGAAATCGTACATCTTAGCTTCCCTGAGAGCAGTTTTGTCCTGCATTGAACTGCTTCTTTATTTGGAGAGCCATATATTTCACTGCGTCTTGATTTAAACAGGGCATGGCTAGCTTCAAATTATTTGCAGATTTTTTTATTAATTTATTTTTTTACTTGCAGTTTTATTCTCATAGCAACCGTTTTGGGTGAGCAAATCCCGCCCCATCATCTTTGTTAGGTGTATTAGCTGAGAGGCAACAGCGTTAGTTACATGCTTTGTTCAAAGTCACGTACCCAGTGGGCGATGGAACTCATTCTAGAACCTAAGTCTTCTGCTTTCTGCCCTAGGGTAATGTCAATAATCCTGAGCTCTCCAGATTAATGATTTGGAGTTAACAAGAAATTTTCATTTCTTATCCAAAAGTGCTGTTTCTTAATTAGGTATGACACAGGACCAGGTCAAGAAAAATTAATGGTATGATAGTGTATATGTTTGTTTTTAAACTTCCGTGGATCCATTTTATATAAATGAAACTTCTAACTGTAGGAGTTGTAGGAAATTTCTATTTTGATATAGTGTCCATATACTTTTGACATGTCAAGTTTAAAGTGTTAGGTTCATTTTTGTATTCATAGTCCATTTTATGCTTCCTTTGGGAATGGATCTCTGGAAATGTATTACCAGGAGACAAATTCTGTGATAGCATCCATCCTCCGTCATTTAGCTTTCACCTTCACTCATTCATTTACCATTAACAGAGAGATTTCTGTGTGCTGTGGATGAAGAACTTCATGGAAACAGCTTGGGTCAGTGAAATGTAGAAAACCAACAAAAAAATCAAACTGAAATGTATATGCTAAGTAGTTTGGTTAGAAATTGTTGTTTCAATGACTATAGCACAGAGATTATAATTTTAAGCATACATTTATTTTAGAAAATGTATAAGTTATTATAGTGAACACTGTTGGTATGTGTCTTATCGAGCAGTAAATGCATATTTACTATTTTTTATATGGAAAAACATAGTCCCTGCCTTAGACAGTTTTAAATGCAGGCATAAAAGTTACATTAAAAAATGACTACAGGCCAGGCACAGTGGCTCACACCTAGCACCCTGGGAGACTGAGGCAGGAGGATTGCTCAAGATCAGGAGTTTCAGACCAGCCTAAGCAAGAATGAGACCCTGTGCCTACTAAAAGTGGAAAATACTCGCTGGGTGTGGTGTCATGTGCACCTGTATTCCCAGCTATTTGGGAGGCTGGAGTAATAGGATCACTTGAGTCCAGGAGTGGGAGGTTGCTGTGAGCTAAACTGAGGCCCCTGTGCTCTAGCTGTGGGCCACAGAAGGAGACTCTATCTCCAAAAACCAAACTGAACCAAAACAAAACTCCAAAACCATGGTATATGTTAAATGTATATGAACATTCCTTTTCTCTATCTGGCCCCACGTCTAGTGGATTTCATAGCATATAGAACAGAGTATGTAGATGCTTGCTGAATGGCTAAACAAATAAATAACTGAATAATTGAACAATGAGTGGTTAAAGCAAAAGGCATGATAAAAACCTAGGCTTTTAAGAGGTTACACAGGAGACAGAAGGTGTATTCCAGGCAGGTGGAATTAATATAGGTAACGATTTTCTTTTCCAAGGAAAGGAGAGACAATGAATTATAGCATAAAGCCTGCTGGCAAACACGAAACTGTGAGGTGCTGGCTGGTAAGAACCTTGTGCACATGACTATAGCAAAGTCTAGTATGCAAGACTGTTCTCCAAGAACCTTGTGCACATGACTATAGCAAAGTCTAGTATGCAAGACTGTTTTCCAAGAACCTTGTGCACATGACTATAGCAAAGTTTAGTATGCAAGACTGTTCTCCAATGGCAATTGTTTTAAATGGAATTCTATAAAGAAAAAATTCCCCATTATTTGTTATTATGTTTACTACTGGCCCTTTTCTCTGCCTCATTCAATTTTAATCCTGAAATATCTACTTCTAAAAACAACTGTCAAAGGACATGTGACCCAGCCCAACACAAGACTATGGTTGTGGGCCCATGATTAAAGCATTTAACAGAATTAAGTGTAACAATAGTTGCCCTGCTCAGAGGGAAAAGACATTTATCCAAAATTATTTTTGATGTACTCAGATTTTTGGAAAAAAGTTAGAATTTATTCCTGAAGCTAATACATTTTAAATTTATTCCCATTTGAAAATGACTCATCATGAATCACACATTACAGGAGTATTTTAGTCATTGTACACAAGTGAAATGGTGACACGAAGGAAAAAATGAAATGTCACCTTGTTTGTTCCTGGATGAGAAGCGTGCTGTAAAATTCAGACAGGTTTTGAAATTATAGCAAATGGCTAATGTACCATATATTACAATTTAACCATGTTTAAAAAAAATCAAATATGAATTTTTAATGTTTGTGAAATAAGGCATCCCAATTGTATTTGTTATTTGAATAATACTTTATTTTTGCAATATAAAAATTAATGATTGCACAGTTTTTTATAACATATTACTTTCCATTTTCCTGAATAAGTTTCAAAAGCAAAACTTCTCATTTAGGCCAGTGACTTGGAGGGTATTGTGCATATAACACTGTAATATTGATTGAATAATTCTTTTTTTTGAGACAGAGTGTCATTCTGTCACCATGGATAGAGTGCTGTCATAGCTCACAGCAACATCAAACTCTTGGGCTCAGGCAATCCTCTTGCCTCAGTCAGCCCCCTGAGGAGCTGGGACTATAGGTGCCTGCCACAATTCCTGGCTAGTTTTTTTTGTATTTTTAGTAGAGACCAGGTCTCTTACTCAGGCTGGCCTTGAACCCCTGAGCTCAGGGAATCTACCTGCCTCGGCTCCCCGTAGTATTGGGATTAAGGGCATGAGTCAACATGCCTGGTGATTGAGTAATTCTTAAGAATCTGAAGGGTTATCTAATAGAAATGTGACTTAATCTCATCACTTTAATCTATTTTCTGTGTATAAAATGCGATGGTTTGAGATTCTTAATTGTGAGGTTCTCAAAGATTGTGAGGTTCACAAAGTAATATAGTCTTAAAACAATTAGTATGTTCAAGAAGTACATAAGACGTAAAAAACTAGATTTATATCACATTAAGTTGCTGAATCGTTTAATACACACTTTCTACATTTTCCCCTCACCATTGGGAGAAGGCTGAATAGTTATCACAATGCTATTTCAGAAAATAAGATAACTGTTTTCATTCTACAAAATGACAGTACCCAAATGAATAGAAAACTCTTGTTTACTTGAATGTGGAATTTAAAATCCTTTTCCTAGATTTTCATTTCTTTCAAGTCCTTCCACTGAAATGTGAAATTTTTTTGCCATTTTTTTTTCCTGTATAATTTTTCTTCAGTCTGAATGTCAACATTAGCATTTTTGGGCTCTCACTGAGGCAGACATTTAGGCTAATGCTTTAGCTGGCTTTGTTTCAGCTTACTGAAGAACTCTGATTGTAATTATTGGGATTACTTTAATTTAGAGAAGTGCCAGTCCCTTTTTTGTGAGCATGATTTATTCTTGCATAAATCAAATTAAAAGTTCTTATAGACAGCAGACCTGTCCTCCTGGCTCTTAAACTCTTGGGTGCATTATTACTTAATAAGAAACTGGAAGAAGAGAGACATTATTTATCATTAGAGATGAGTCAGACTCTTTTATGAAAAGCTTTGTCACCAGTCAAACTGCAGTTAATTGGGTGGGAGCTTCTTGTTTACCCCTCTTTTCAGTAGTGGAAGTAGCCATTTTTGGTTGTCTATGTAATTTACTTTTTTTAAATTTTTGTTTTGTAATTTACCTTTTGAAGTGGCATGAGATGATCTTGGAAAAAGGAGTCTTAGATATTCACAAAAGAATATTCCTCTCTTTGACAATGGGAAATATTTTAGAAACATGCCTTGTTACTAAGTTTTTTAAAGAAGGAAATATCCTTATGTTTAACTTGCAGAATCTTATTTGAAAAAATTTGGGGGAGGGAAAACAGATGACTTGCGGGTGGCATTTTTCTCATTTTTTGCTATTACATCATTGTAATGGTACACAGAGTGTTCAATTTTTCATGCATGCTTTTAAATTTTATGCATTATTCTACAAAACAAGCTTTGTGAAGCTTAACAAGAAGGATGCCAATTATTACATCTTAAGTGTTAGTTTTCACTAGCAAGTATAAAATTAGTAATTAGGATTTTGACAGAAGATAAATATATATATGTGTATATAAAATGATGAGTTTTATACAAGAAAGAAATAGTTTGCAAATTCCTAAAAAAAAAAAAAAAAAGACCTGATCAACTTGTTGAATGGTGTTTTTAGTCATTGCTAACAAGACTACAAGCATTTCGTAAAGTATCTCTAACTGTAAAGAATTCTTTTCTGCTCAGTTATGATTTGCAATGGCTGTCGTCACAAAGAAAATAACTTACTGAAAGCATGAATTTAAACAACTAAGGCTATTTTCAAAATAATTTTGTGTGTGTGTGTTTTGGGGGGAGGCTGGAAGTTTCAAACCAGTTGCTTTGCCAATATTTAGAGCAGGGTTTCACAACCATTATCTCATTATCATGGCCCACCTAAGGGGTCTCTTTATACATTTTTTTTGTCACCTCTTCCTTAATGCCCCATGAAATCTTAATACCACAGTCTAATATATGATTTTTGTTGTGCTCTGTGTATGTGTATATGTGCTTTATAGATAAGCATATTGTTAATCTTAACAATAAGATTGTTTCACCCACCCTCCCAGCTAAGAACCTGTATTTGCCCCATTAGGAGCAGAATCTCCCTCTTTGAGGATGTAAGATCTGCAGCTTTGGGGCCACATGTAGTTTTCTTGATCTTGACTGTGGCCTTTTGACTGAATCCAAATTTTACAGAACAAATCCTTTTATTAAAAGGGGTCATGCAGAGAAAGATGAAGCTTTTCTTGCCTTCTTTGGTGTTTAGAAAAAGAACAATCTTGAAATTAGAAGGCTGCGGGTACCCAACGCTGCTGGAGGATACGTAGCTCTCTTATGTACAACCTTAGGCTTTCTTGCTCTGTTATTTCTACTTCATGTAGCTAATCAATACTATTCACAGCTCATTCAAAGGGAAAATAATGGTTTCATCAGACACAGGAGATTTCGGGGCCAACTGCAATAAATGTGTAGGTTATACCAGAAAGGACTAATTCTGCTGGACATCACCAAGTCAGAAATTTTGAGTGAACTTATTTTCTTTTACTGATAATAGAGAAATGAAAAGAAAGGAATTTCCCTTGTGGATTTGACTCACAGAGTATATTGGTTTAATCTCTGAGTTACATCTGAAAGCCCACTGAGTAACTGCAAAACTGCCAATGTTAGCACCCAATAAATGGTTTAAAATCTAGAAATACTTTGATTTCAGTATTACTGTCTACAGTGACCTCTATTCCTAGTGGCAGAAATACCGTCTACAGTGACCTGTATTCCTAGTGGCAATGTTGAATAGTTTGACCAAAAGAAAAATATGCTTCAAGGTGGGAGCCCTGGAGCCTTAGTATCAGTGAGCCCAACTAGCTTCCAGCAGTTGCAGAAATATTTACCCAGCTGTGATGAAATTAGGTTGAGTTTTGAGGATCTGTGAAAGGGTAACAGTGGAGGCTGATTGACACTAGATGATCCTGCTGGGGGTTTTGTCTTGAGTTTGTTCCTTGCTGAAAAGCTAGGGAAGTACTTTTCCATCCTATATCACTGAGACTTTTGTCACAAGCCAGTAGTTCACCAATTGCAGTAATCGGAAACATGCATTTTCCGCATACTTGAAAACAGAAAATTGCCATTTTAACTGTTACAGCTGGCTTATGGCTGTGATTTCAGACTAATTACAGTTTTCTCACATATACTAATAGCTCTAATTTAGAATTTTTTAATAAGCACACTGTCAGGTAGAACTGATAAATAAAAACCTTGTATATACTCTGTAGGAAATGCAGGTTGTTGCCAATTTGATGCCCTGCCCTACTGTAATGAGATGTACTATTTTTATTAAGTGCCAATACGTTTTATGCATAGGACACTTTGAACCAATCTCACGCCGAAAAAATATATATCCTGAAGACTTCTTTGGCTTGTTATTGCAATTTAGAACACCCATTTATCTTTCACTGTTTTCTTGACCCTTGACCTTCACAAGTTTAACAGCACAATCTCAGCATTTCCCAAATGATCCACAATAATTTGCAATTTTGCTAAGACATGAATTTATCTGGAGTTCTGGAAGGCTGACGAGCAGAAACAATTCACTAAGCAAACAAGCCTAACCGTCCACTCGGGCCCTGCCACCCAATTCACCCTCAGTGTCCTGCATTATTATTTGTTTGCACCAGTGGAGGAAATTATGCGCTGGGGAGACCTGTGAATTGGGGGAGCCACAAAAGTCTCTCTCTAGCTTGTCTCTAAAATATCAGCACTCCAGTATAAACATCACTGTTTTGAAATACTGGAGCAGTGATTCTGAACACCACCAATTGGAGATTCTAACATTGATTCTCCGGAGAATCAATTCCATAGCGAGGAGGTCATGTCCTAAATCCTCAGGCACATCAGGGCAGGAAAAGAAGTAAAGAAACCAACTCAAATGAGGTGTAGTTATAACAATAGAAACAACCCCCCGTAATTCTTAAGTTTTTAAAATATATCCAGTGTTACCGTATTATAAGAAGAAATCTCATTGATATTCTCCTGGATGATAGAATAATTTCTTAAATTAAGCCTTCATTGCAATTAGATATATAGAGGGTGCCAACAAATATATACACATTTTAAGAAGGTACAAACTGTGTTAGAATTGTGATACTCCAGTCACATATGACTCCTGACATTATAAGAGCTGCTCAATTGTGATTTATATTCCTCTTTTGTTATCAGTGTATATTGAGTATTACAATTTTAATACATTGTCTTCCTTTCTTAAAATATGTATACTTTTGGGGGGCACTTTCTGTATGAAGGTAGGTGGTATAAAGTGTCTTGAGAATAGTAGTGTATTTTTCTCTATAATTTCTCCTCCCAGATAATCTTTTTACATTATAAATTTACCTTTGGAATATAAAATAACTATTCCCTAAACCTAGTGCAGCCTAGCTCATGACACAACTAATACGCATTATAAACAATGGGGTCAGAAACAAACTCAATTTCATTGTGAGCTTTGTTCCCTCTTCACCCCCAGCTCCCATGTGCTTTTTCTAGTGTTGGTGATGCTTCCTCCAGAACCAATAGAACCATCTTCTTCACTCTACCTCCCGTGAGGCTACAGGGCTATCATCTCCAGTTCCATCTTTGTTCCTGAGAAGCTATCTGCTTTTTTGTTTGTTGGTGAGATGGAGTCTTACTATTTCGCCCTCGGTAGAGTGCCATGGCGTCACAGCTCACAGCAACCTCAAACTCTTGAGCGTAAGCAATTCTCTTGCCTCAGGTAGCTAAGACTTCAGGCACCCGCTACAACGCCCAACTATTTATGTTGTTGTTGTTATAGTTGTCATTGTCATTTGACAGCCCCCGGCTGGGTTCCAACCCACCAGCCATGGTGTATGTGGCTGGCGCCCTAACCGCTGTGCACAGGCGCCAAGCCTGTCCTTGAGAAGCTTTTGATTGGTACGTGCACAGGAGTGTTTTTGTAAATGAGAATGCCCAGGCTGGGCTTCAGAAGATTGGCAAGCATGAGGCCGTCCCCTGGAGGAGAAATAGACCCTTAGCCTGGTCATTGGGAGGATGCTGAGTCTGCTCAGTCGCAGCTTCCTCGACTATAAGATGGTGGGTTCTTCTAGATCACACAGATCCAGTTGAGCTCTAAAGTTCTGAGTTTTAACCAAATTCTTTTGTGCTTAGTCAACTCCTTCATCTACACAGCCAGAGGCCCACTGGGCCACCGGACCTGGTACAAGCTCCATTTGGTCTCATCGTCCTGTCCAGATTGGGCAATAGGGTCCTGGGCTGGCAGAAACTGAGTTCATCAGAGTAGTGCTTCTCAGCAATAGGCATTCAGGGATCAACCACACACAAGAAATGCTGAGGGAACATTTCAAGAAGTTAAGTTGCATTCCTACAGGGGGCCCCCATTATTTTATGGCTTTTGCTGGCTGAGAAGAACCATTTGCAGCCCTGAACCAGCTTTCTTACATCCTCCTAAGGGTACCTGTTAAGAATTATTATTATGAATTTCAGGTTAATGTGAGGGTATAAACAACTAGGTTACAACGCTTGCATTTGTTAGGTAGAGTCCCTCTTGTAATTGTGTCACACCCAAGACCTATGCTACATTGTGCCCAGTGAATGGGAGCACACCAGTACCCCTCATCCCCCCCTCAGCTTGAATTGAGTTTTTCTCTTATGTGGACATAAGAATTAAACCTTGCCTCTTATTAATAACCTTCACCCAAGCTGTACCCTGTCCAATGTTGTAGGACAAAATCTGTTCTGCTCAAAATTCTGATTTACACCTACACTCATAAAATTATGCATCTTCAGTTAGAACAAAAATGATAACACATAATGTCAATGCTTGCTTGACATGGACATAAAACATTCTGGTTGAGAACCAGTGGTCTAGAGAAATCACTATCAATACCACTTGAAACTTCTTATAAGTGCAAGTGATTACCGCCATGCACTCCACTGTGTTTTAATAACCCCTCCAGGTCACCCTGTTGTGTGCTCCAGTTTGATCAACCATCCACCATAGACTCACCTGAAAGCCTGATTGTGGGATGCATAGGCTGTGTCTCATTAGACTGCAACATGCAAATTCGTCTCAGTAAAAATCATTTGGATTGATCACAGCTAACTTTAAGTGTAGAAAGTGATTCCTGAACTCTAGATGTGCGTCAGAATCAGGCTTTTTAAACCATACACATTCCCATGTTTCATTCTATAGTGCAATTCAGTCTAGCAAGAGGCCCAGGTGCCTGTTGTCAATAAACTCTCCAGGGTTGTCTGCAGCCAGTTTACAGAGTGAATCACTGATCTGTATGGTGCTTCTCAAGCCTGAGTAAACATGAGAATCCCTGGAGCCCTTCTTCAAACAGATTCCTAGGTCCCACCTGCAGAGATACATTCTGAACGTCTGAGATGGGACCAGAATCTGCTTCTCTAATGGGCTCCAGTGGGTTCTGGTTCTCAGATCTCAGAGGGCTTTGAGCAGTGTCAACTTCTGAGCTCCCACAGAATGCCATACTTTCACGAGCTTACCATGATTTTTGAACTCAATATCTTGTTTATTTTTGTTTTCTTTTTTTTTTTAAATAGCTGATATATTCACATAATTAACAACTATAAATGTACAAAAGGATGCATAGTGAATTTTCTCTCTTCTGGCCCATAGCCACAGGTTTTTTCTTTCAACCAGAGGCAACTAATATTACTAGGTAATTGTGTATCTTTCCAGAGATATTTATGTTTACACAGGTTCACATTTATAAAGTACACATGTTAAAGTACACCTTCTTTTTTTTCCCCCAATAAGAATTTTTTTTAATTAAATCATAGCTGTGTACTTTAATGCAATCATGGGGTACAATGTACTGGTTTTATATACATTTTGAAATGTTTTCATCAAACTGGTTAACAGCCTTCATGGCATTTTCTTATTTATTGTGTTAAGACATTTATATTCTACAACTAGTAAATTTCACATGTACATAGTAAGATGCACCATAGGTGTGGTCCCACCAATTACTCTCCTTCCACTCATCCTCCCCACACCCCTTTCCTCCCTCTCCCCTTTCCCCTTCTTCTTGGGCTATAATTGGGTTATAGCTTTCATAAGAAAGCTATAAATTGGTTTCATAATAAGACTGAGTACATTGGATACTTTTTCTCACATTCTTCTTAGCAAAGTGTACCTTCTTTTTAATTAAAATGCCAGCATGCACTGTTCTGAACCTTCCCTTTTTTGATAGATGGTATGAATCTTTCCATTTTAGCACTTCCAGGCCCCCGGGTCCCCGTGTGTGCTTGTGTATACTCACTACGTGATTCTCTCATCGTCTATTTAAACAGCCTCCTCCTGATGGGCATAACTGAGTTTCCAGTCATGGAGTCCACAAATAAAGAACAGACATTTGAAGTCCAAAAGCATCATGTTTGAGCAAATTGGCTTGTCCTCTCCATTACCCCTGGAAAGAGCATTTTCTGAGAATTGTGCACAAATTATATTCTCCTTGGTTCAAAGTACACAACAAAGTTTAGTTTTGATCAATGTAAAAAGTAATTTTTAAAATTGCCATCACATTAAATGAAGAGTTCTAGTGGGTAAGGAGGAGTAGAGATTATTGAAGGTAATTTCAGGCCTTGTCCTTTGTTAAGGTGTACTTAAATTCAGTGGTTAGGGAGCAACCTTTTGATAGATATTACCATAGTTTTTTTTTTTTTTTTTTCACAGAAGTAGAATCTGGCTCAGAGAAGTTAAGGTTTACAGCTAGTGAAGAGTAAAGCTAAGGTGTTAAGCTCCTTCTTCCAAACTCTGAAATCCTGTGTGTTCCCAGGGATGTGTCTTCAGCTGAGGTGTGCCCCAGACCACAGGAGTTCTAATCCAAGCTTCTTTAGCAGGACCAGCTCTAAAGTATGATGAGTAAGTCACCTTGGGTGTCAAGTGAAAGGGAATCAGTGGTGAAACCAAAGATGGAGCCAGGAGAGGTGCTGGCCAAGTCTAATGAAAAAGGACTGAGACCTGCCTGGGCAAAGATGACAGTTGCCCAGAGAGTAGTTGAGGGTTTGTTTTTATATGGGACATCGGGGAGGGAGATTCCATAGGTTGCTGGGAGGCTTTCTTGGGGCTACGTAGGCCTTTTGTTCTGGAAGGGGAGGTGGGAGAAGGATTTGGGTACCTAACAACAAGGTAGGCACTCATTTTCAGAGTCATGTCCAATGCTCTGGGAGTTTCATTTGCCCTAGTCTAGTCAGACCCTATACCTTAGTTTACTTTCCTATAAACAGAGATAACTTTTTTTACCTATCTCATAGAGGGTATTTTTGTCTTTTTTGTTTTTGGTAAAGATTAACAGAATTGAGAATGAAGGGAATTTAAAACTGTGTAACAGTATCTTAGCTTATAAGTTTTACTTAAACTTAGTTATAATTACAGTTCAGTTTCTTGAATTATCCACTTATATGGAACACTGATATAAACAATTAAGACTCTAAAACAGTGGTTCTCAACCTGTGAGTCATGACGCCTTTGTAACAATGAAAATACACCCTGCCTATCAGACATTTACATTATAATTCATAACAGGAGCAAAATTACTGTTATGAAGTAGCAACGAAAATAATTTTATGGTTGGGGGGTCACCACAACATGAAGAACTGTTCTAAAGGGTCGCAGCATTAGGAAGGTTGAGAACCACTATTCTGGAGGCTCAGAAAAACAAAGAAAATTGTTGAAGGCTTTTTGTGAGCTTCTTGTTTTATGGACTAACTTAAATAGGAAGATGTCGACATCACCTTTTAAGTCATCATCTAAAAATCTCAACAGAAACCACTATCCAGGCCTCAAGGTTGGAGATTGACCTCTATCTTGGGGCCAGGGACTAGGGGCAGGGTTCTGTCAAAGGCCAGCTTGCTCCAAGAGGTCAGGCCAGGGGAGGGTTTCTCATCACTTGAGTCTTGTTTTCTTTCCCTTCAGAAGCACGCAGTGGGATGGGGGAATCCCAATTCTCTTTTAATGACAGCTTTTATTCAGTTCCTTTCGAGAATTCCCTCCTTCCCACACTTCTGCCCACTCGATATCCAAAAATATTAATGCCTGAGAAAGAAAGCAAATTCTAAGGCTTTGAAGAAAGTACTTCAAAAACGTCTATCATGTATCTATATATATTAGTTAGAAGGTAACAAAACTGATGGTTATATGTAGATGGTGATAATATCTAAATGGTATGTTGTCACATCTTATCTATGCGAATGCTTAATTGGAACTAAGACTAGCAGATTAATGATTGAAAGCTGTTTAACTGATGCTTGTAAGGAATGTTACTTTTTTGAACAATGAATATGCCTTCAGAAGACATGAACAAATGAATGCATGTTTTAACTTTTCCATTTTTGCTCTAGATAGGAGAAAAGCAAGCTCAGCACTGTCTGTATGTGTGGGAGTATTTATGCATGCATGTATATTTATGTGTATATGTGTATATATTTACGTACCCTGGAGTATATGCTATGAGCCCCCAAACATGTCCCTATATCATCTATCTTAATTTTCAAAAATAAATTATATTGATCAAACTTCTATCAATGTGTAGGGGTGGTGCCTAGATCAGTTTGTGACTAACAGTCTTTTCTACGGTGTGCGTCTGGGAAGATAGTCCTTTGGCTCCTGACTGCCACTTCCGTTGTGTTTATGCCCAGGATTTGAGAACGTTCTGTGATGCAGTGTTTCAGAGCCTCTGAAAGTCCTTGCTTGGGGAAAGCATCCCTAGGCCTGATGAATGCGTGCTAGCCTGGCCTAGTAGGACTGTTGTTTCTGCCACTTTTCTGGTATGTTTTCTCTCACCCTTGTCGTCTAGCCCCAGTTAGCTTGGGTGCTTTCCCTTGCTAATAGTTCTTTGTACATGTCTTCTGTGCTCCGTGCGATGCTATCCTGGGTATCCCCTGAGGGTCAGTAGATTGTGTGTTCCTGGTGATGAACCGCGAATAGATGTCTCAAATGTGAAGCTCATGTCATCGTTCACAGTGGGTTAGTATCTGAACGTTATTGTGCTACTGTCAATTATCTGTTCTTTAGGCAGTGGTCTCCAAACTATTTTAGTCATTCATTCATTAGAAAAAACTCTGCACATATACTCAGTATAGATCAGTGGTTATCAGCAGGAGATGATTTTGCCCCCTCAGGAGACAATTGACGTGTCAGGAGATGTTGTGATTAGTTGCAATGGCTGGGATAATGGCGGGAAAGGTACTATAGACATTTAGCAGACAGAGGCTGGGGTGCCGCCACTAAACCTCCTGAGCACCCAGGGCATCACCCCACAGCAAGGGATTATCCAGCCACAGATGGCAGTGGTGCTGAGATTCAGACACTCTGATATGTAGGTCGGACCCCATGACGTACACACAATTTTTTAATTGTATGGATTAGGTTAAACCATATAAAACTACAGATATTTTGATTTACAAAAATGGTAGTTTCATGCAGTTCAACCTAAGAAGTATAATTACAAATTGTGTGAATGAATTACTGTACAAATTATATACATTACAAAATTCAAAGACATTGGCTCTTTTAGAGAGGCTATTAAAGTATATGTAGAGAGAGAATTTTCTTTTTATTTTCTGTTTTCTTGGGGATCGTTTTGCATGGAACCCTCCTTGGAGTGCACTGTCCTGGGTTTTGTTTGATGTGCAGATTGATGGGACTGTCATCCAGTTAGGAGGCTGGAGTGTTCTCAGACTGTGCTCTTTGCAGCAGTTAGGGTGGTGTCTGAAGTGACTGGTTAGGAATTTGGGCTCTGCTCTTGTTGCCGCTTCAATCAGAGCAGCGTCCCCTGAAATGCGTTAGATGTCCAGCTTCCATTCAGATTGCATTTCAAGAAAGGGTTTAGCAGTCAGAATTATGCTTTGAAAGCCACGGAAGGAATGGTGACCCTCCGAAGTACAGGGACCATTTTGTATCTTTGTATCCTCGGTATGCAGCATATAACAACTGCTCAGTAAATGCTCTTTTGAATGAATTCCGGAGGAAACGCTTTGACCGAGGAGAACTTTGAATTAAGGAGAGGCATTTTTTTTTCTTTTCATAATACTTTCTGAAAAGTATCTGATTTTCCCAAAGCTTTAGGTAGTTTTATATGCTGTTTTCTTTGTTGGTTTATCTGGTGGTATTTATCAAGAACTCCTGTGGGTGGAGGTGTTTCTGAACCTCTTCCTCTTTTGTGTTCTTAACTTCCCTGCCATGAAGATGGATTACTAAAAACAAAAGACTTCTGCATGTGGCTCCAGGTCCTGCCTTGATCTTATGCAGCATGTTGAAGAGATTCAGTTCGATTGATGAACATTAGACTGACTTACGGAACTTTTAAAAATCCAGCTACCCAATCCTGGGTACGTTCCTAACATCAGTATTTTGTTTTGTTTTGTTTTAATTTGCATTTGTTTCATTTCTATTTAGAATATGGATTTTTCATTTTTTTTATTGTTTTGATTATTAAATCATAGCTGTGTACATTAGTGTGATCAAGGGGTACAATGTGCTAGTTTTATATACAATCTGAACTATTTTCATCAAACTGATTAACATAGCCTTCATGGCATTTTCTTAGTTATTGTATGAAGACATTTGTATTCTGTATTTAGTAAGGTTCACCTGTACCCTTCTAAGATGCACTGTAGGTGTGGCCCCACCAATTACCCTCTCTCCATCCCAACCTTACACCTCCCTGTCCCTCCCTTGCCCCTTTCCCCATATTCTTGTGCTATAGTTGGGTTATAGCCTTCATATGAAAGCTATAAATTATCCACATAGGGTCAAAAGAGATCAAACTTTCACTCTTGGCAGATGATATGATTGTATATCTGGAAAACACCAGGGATTCTACTACAAAACTTTTAGAAGTGATCAAGGAATACAGCAATGTCTCAGGCTACAAAATCAACACCCATAAATCAGTAGCCTTCATATATACC
>CAUYON010181967.1:0-16323 GCA_963573935.1 Arctocebus calabarensis
CGTACACCTGAGCTGGCGGGTTCGAATCCAGCCTGGGCCCGCCAAACAACAATGGTGGCTGCAACCAAAAAATGGCCAGGCGTTGTGGCGGGCGCCTGTGGTCCCAGCTACTTGGGAGGCTGTGGCAAGAGACTCACTTGAACCCAGGAATTGGAGGTTGCTGTGAGCTGTGATGCCACGGCACTCTACCCAGGATGACAGCTGGAGGCTCTGTCTCCAAAAAAAAAAAAAAAACCTTTTACAAATATTGGGAGGAAACAAAACTTAATTCACAGTTGACCAAATGTTACTCCCTAAAACATTTCTTTGACTTAGTCTTTATGTTAATTCTATTTATGAGTAATTTTATCTAAATAATTTACTCTGAAGAGTTTTTAAAGGTCACCATTTTTCCTCCGCACCATCCTTTTTTTCACTTCCATACTTTATCATGGTCTTTGGACTAGTATTGATTGCTGCTTGGTTGGATAGATGATAAGGATTTTTTAAAATTACCTGTAAAATAGAGATTGTTTACTTTTCTGGATGATTTTTACAGTGATGATTTTAAATGTTTTCTAAGAACAGAGATCAGGTTAACATTTCTTCACTGTGTGGTAGACATTACTTAGTTCCTCCATTTTGATTTTTGTTTTCATTTTTGAAATACACACTTTATAATATCCTAGGTTCTGTATTTTTTAGTAAGTGCAAGTCAGGAAGAATATGACCAAGTCTAGGAACCTCTGCAAGAAACATTTTTTTTCTTCTGCTATTTTTTTTCTCCTTGTCTTTGAGATAATGAAAAGTCAGGAGATAGTGGTGAAATGTAATACTTAGAAAGAATGTTTTAAAGTTTCGGTTTCTGTTGCATAATTTTGGTTAATCCTGTGGTTCAGTGATACATGTCTTCCAAGTACTTTTAGAGCTCTAATAAATGGGATCAAATCAAGTTAGTGATAATGGAGTATGTGAAATATAAAATTCAGATACATTTAATAGATTTCATTTAATACATTTCCTATCTGTACTTATGTGGAAAAAAGAGCAGGTTTTAAAGACAGTTACTAGTTAAACTATTTCGTATAATTTTTTTGTATATATTTTTTCCTGGCATTTACTGTCTTTATCATTTCCTTAATTTTCCAAATTCTTTATTTCCTGTCTTTATTTAGCTTCTGTCTTCACCCCAGACTTCCTCTGGAGGCCTTCTTTCTGCTTCAGTTGAACTGGTTGCTGTCTAGAACAGCTAGAGCAAAAGGAATTCAATGCTCCTCTGCTCGCTGGATTATCATTAAGTAAACCACCTAATAATTTCATTGTGACAGTTAATTATAACTCTTCCATTTAGTATAGGAAATAGTTATTTTCCTTTAGAAAGTAGATGTAGATTAACATTTCTTCACTGTGTGGGTAGATATTACTCAGTTCTTCCATTCTGGCTTTTCTCACACAGTATGGGACTAGTGTAGGAGTACTACAAGTTTCATGTTGTTTTCCTTTTGGAATTTAATCACATTCCTAAAAGTAATTTATATATTAAAGTGCTAATTTAACATGCGTGTTGTATTGGTGTTGTATAAGCTAGCACTTTATTTGATCAGTAAAATCGTGGTTTCTAAAAAATACAAAGGGTCCAATAAGTGAATTGTAAGAGATTGTAGTTGTGCAGAGCCTAGATCAGCGACTCTCAAGGTGTGGGTCCTGGCCCACAGGAACTGTATTAAAGGGCTGTGGCATTAGGAAGGTTGAGAACCACTGGCCTAGATTGTGGTAGCTTAATAGACACTAGAAATCATGGATTTAAATGACTAATTATACAGTGGGTAGGGGTGACATGGAATATATAATCTCATACAGAAAGGATTTGCTCTACTTAAGACCAGGATAGCCAGTATGGGCTAGACAGAAAGTGATTTTGTCTTCCAGCAATACCAAACTATTGGTCAAAGAAGACAGCACAATAATTACAAAACAATGCGGGAAAGGACTAAGGAAGAACTTGATACTTGAATTACATATGCATGAATTGAGAGGCACACTTAAGACCGAAAAAGTTAACCATGCACAACTGAGTAATCTTGTTCCCAATAAAGTACTCGTTTTGTTATGATCAGCTTTGGGCACATTGTGTGACAGGAGGTTGTTTAATCTAGTAACCCCTTATCAGTTTCTTAAAATAACCTGATATGTATACAGTTTGTTGGCAGTGTGTTGAGTATACTTGAGTAACTTGTAACTATACAGGAAACCAGTTGCCCCAAATAAGTGTGCTACAGTGAGTCTGGCAAAGAAGTGAATATAATTTAAGAATAGTCAGGTGCGGGTAGTCCCAGCAACTTGGGAGGCTGAGGCAAGAGAATCGCTTGAGCCCAAGGGTTTGAGGCTGTGAGCTGTGATGCCACAGTACTCTACCAAGGGCAACAAAATGAGAATCTTTTTTTTTTTTTTAAGGGAGTGAATATTAAGATAAAATAATTCAAAAGGAGTTTCATAGGATAGGTTGGGAGAATGCTCTTTGTTCAGATGTGGGAGGATTAGGTGACCAGAGGAAGGTGGGAAGTAGTACAGTATAATCTCCATAGCCAACCACTTCCTTAAGTTGACCTAATTTTCATAAACCAGACATGCATCTCATATATGTATCGGTACAGTAGGCTTTGTTCCTTCCCTTGACCACCTCTGTGTGTTGACCAGTTTGTTAGTGTGTCTAGGGATTTGGAGAGGTAGAAACGCCCGTGTCTTTAGATGAATAAAACTAGAAAACTAATCAGAGGTCTAACTCTGTGCTAAGGACCCATTCTTTGTTAAGAAAAAGGCAGTAGTCAGGTTTGTACTTCACACAGATCACTGGTAAGTTTCAGAAGGATGTATTTAAACTCAACTGCAGGCAGGAAGAGCAGCTGAGATAAGGAGGTAGTAGGGTCGGATTGGAAGGGCAGAAAGCAAGACATGCTGGATAAATATGAAATAATTACGACTTGGTTAATTGAATGTGGGGCTTATATGGAAAAAATTAAGGCAATGCTGAGAGGTTTTGTGGTTGTTTATTTGTCTCATTCTGTTGCCCAGGATAGAGTGCTGTGGCGTCAGCCTAGCTCACAGCAACTTCAAACTCATGGGTTCAAGTGATCCTCCTTTCTTAGCCTCCTGAGTAGCTGGGACTACAATAGGTACTTGTCATAACACCTCCCTAATTTTTCTATTTTTAGTAGAGATGGGGCTCTCGCTCTTGTTCAGGCTCGTTTTGAACTCCTGAGCACAAAGGATCCTCCTGTCTTAGCTTCCCAGAGTGCTAAGATGACAAATGTGAGCCACTGTTTGGCTGGGGTTTTTTAAAATCAAATAATAGGTATTTTGGTGCTACCAATTTCTAAGAATAGTTAGGAGGAGCAGGGCAGGATAGAAGGCTTCAGGTCGTGTGACATCCAGAAAGGGTGTGCATCCTATATAAAATTGTAATGTTTAGGAAAAAGGCTTTGACTGGAGAATTTTTTTATTGTCACCAATAAAGTAAGCAAGGAGAATTGATGAGTGAAATTTGAGACACAAATAATTCACCAGTGCAAAATGTACACAGGTTAGGAACTTTAGGTAGACCCAGCATTGCTGGGGAACTGTGTCTCAAATAGGAGTACATCTAAACCTTTAAATCTCCTATCTGAATCCTATAGTTACATTCATAGAAATACTCTAAAGATGTGGATATTCATTAAAGATGGTTTTATTCTTTATACCTAAAATGTTTTAAGTATGTTATTGGTGGAATTTTTTTTTTTTTTTTGAGACAGAGCCTCCAGCTGTCACCTGGGTAGAGTGCTGTAGCATCACAGCTCACAGTAACCTCCAATACCTGGGCTCAAGCGAGTCTCCTGCCTCCGCCTCCCAAGTAGCTGGGACTACAGGCGCCCTCCACAACGCCTGGCCATTTTTTGGTTGCAGCCGCCATTGTTGTTTGGCGGGCCTAGGCTGGATTCAAACCCGCGAGCTCAGGTGTACGTGGCTGGCGCCTTAGCCTGTTGAGCCACAGGTGCCGAGCCTTTGTTTTTGTTTTTTGGGTTTTTTTTTTTTTTGTCAGAGTCTAACTGTTGCCCAGATTGGAGTGCAGTGGTGTCTAAATAACTCAATATCAATAGCTTAATAACTGCAGCCTCAAATTCCTGGGCTTAAGTGATCCTCCTATTTCATTCACCCTTCCCAGTAGCTAGAACCGCTTGGCGAGCATACCATCACACCCAGCTAATTTTTGTTGAGATGTAGTCTAGCTATGTTAACCAGGCTGGCCTCAAACTTACCGGCAATCTCCAGCCTAGGCCTTCGAAAGTGCTGCAATTACAGACCTGACCCATCATGCCTGTCCTGCTTTTTAATTTTTAGATTAATAATAAGCAACTAGTATACAAAATACAAAATAGTTGGTAGTGAAAGCAAATTTCTCTGTCTACTAGCTACCCAGCTTCTCTTTGAAAAGGCAACTATGGTTATTAATTTGTGTATCCTTTTAAAAGTTTCGGGGTATTCAAAGAAATTTGCATATATATATATATTTTTTTAGACAAGAGTCTCTCTTGGTCACCCTCAAAGTGTCATGGTGTCGTACCTCACAGCAACCTCTAATTCTTGGGCTCATCTCTTGCATCAGCTTCCCTCATAGCTGGGACTACAGGCACCTGCCACAATACCCAGCTAATTTTAGAGATGGGTCTCACTCTTGCTCAGGCTGGTCTGGAACTTGTGAGCTCAGGGCAGTCCACCTGCCTTGGCTTCCCAGAATGCTAGGATTACAGGCATGAGCTACCATGCCCAGCCTTGCATATATATTCTTTTTTTTTTTTCCCTAATATATATATATATATATATAAATATATATATATTTTTTTTTTTTTTGGTAGAGACAGTGTCTCACTTTTTTGCCCTCGGTACAGTACTGTGGCCTCACACTGCTCACAGCAACCTCCAACTCCTGGGCTTAGGCGATTAGCTTGCCTCAGCCTCCCAAGTAGCTGGGACTACAGGTGCCTGCCATGACGCCCGGCTATTTTTTTTTTTTTTTCTTCAGACAGAGCCTCAAGCTGTCACCCTGGATAGAGTGCTGTGGCCCCTCACAGCAACCTCCAATTCTGGGCTCAGGCGAGTCTCTTGCCTCCGCCTCCCTAGTAGCTGGGGCTACAGGCGTCTGCCACAACGCCCGGCCATTTTTTGGTTGCAGCCGTCATTGTTTGGTGGGCCCAGGCTGGATTCGAACCCGTCAGCTCAGGTGTACATGGTAGTCGCCTTAGCCCATTGAGCCACAGGCGCTGAGCCAACGCCTGGCTATTTTTCTGTTTGCAGTTCGGCCCAGGCCGGGTTTGAACCCCCCACCTTCAGTATATGGGGCTGGCGCCCTACTTGATGAGCCCTAGGTGCCACCCCATGTATATCCTTAATAAATTTTTTCATCACTGTTTCCTCTGCAGAAAGCATTTTAGACAGTTTTCCTGATTCCTTTGTGAATTTCAACAATCCAGATAACATATATATATATATAGTAACTATGTGTTACATTTATGCATCATATGATAAAAGAGTAAGAATTTGTCCTCTTCCTTCCCCTAATGTTCTCCTCCTTGGGAGTGTGATAGTGCCCTACTGAGAATGCAAGATGTAGAGCAATGTCATGGTAAATAACTGAAATCTCTCCTACCCCTAAATGAAAAATGAGATGTCTAGGAGGTAATCTAGTTTTTGTTATAGAGAAGACTTATTTTAGCTACTAAAGGAGAATTGACGGGAAGAGAGCCAGCAGCAGGTAGACCAATTAAATCCATTTATAAAGAGAGGGGAGGTAATGTTATGATCTGTAAAGGTCTCTGTTCAAGATACATAAAAGGAGAGAGGGAATAAAATGTATTATTTATGGTCAACAATGACCTATGTGTCTGTGTGCAGTATTGACTAAAACTCTGGGGGAAAATGCCCTTCAAGATGCACAAAGGAAGATCGACTTTGGAACCTGTGGAAAACACTGGAAAATAAGAAACTCAGGTCTGACCTTTACCTGTTTTTTAGTCATGTGAAATAGTTCTGCTGGAATAGGTCATGATTCTGCATTTCTGTGTGGACACTTGGGGGTTAAATTCTAGTGCTGTTTTGGTTAGATTAAATGATTCTTATCTAACACACAATTCTCAGACCATCCCAGTTATTTCAGGTATGGATAGGCTCAGAGGTGCTTCCTACCCTTTTGTGTTGAATTAGTAGATAGGCAGTTTATCCAAGGTCACACTGGAGTTATTAGCAAAATCAAAATGGTATTTTTTTAAACACATAGTTGTGTCTGAAAGTTGAGTATAATCACTGAAAAATTACTAGAAATGCTTTAATAAGCCCTGATTGTGACTGCAGGTAGGAAATAGGACATAGGCTTTAAAAAAAGGTATGACATGGGTGGGGCATGATGTCTCAGGCCTGTAATCCCAGCATTCTAAAAAGGTTGAGGTGAGAGAATCACTTGAGTTGAGGAGTTGGAGACCAGCTTGAGCAAGAGTGAGAACCCATCTCTACTAAAAATAGAAAAAATTAGCTGGGCGTTGTGGCAGGATCTTGTAGTCCTAGCTATTTGGAAGGCTGAGTTAGGAGGATCATTTGAGGTTGCTGTGAGCTATGACACCGTAGCACTCTAGCCTGGGTAGATTGAAACTCTGTCTCATACCAAAGGGGGCGATAACATGAAATTCTTTTTTTTTTTTTTTGGTTGCAACCGTCATTATTGTTTGGCGGGCCCAGGCTGGATTCAAACCCGCCAGCTCAGGTGTATGTGGCTGGCACCTTAGCCCATTGAGCCACAAGCGCCGAGCCGATAACATGGAATTCTTAACCGGTGGAATTCTTTTGCCCACCACTTAAGGAGATGGAGTGTAATGCAAGTGCATTTATGAATTGATGTGGAGGTAGGAAAAGTTTAGTAGCTATATTATGTTTTCTTGCACTTTGTTTTTGTGTTACTTTACAAATTACATTCATGTTAATTTTCTTTTTTGAGACATAGCCTCAAACTGTCACCCTGGGTAGAGTGCTGTGACATCATGGCTCACAGCAACCTCCAACTCCTGGTGTTAAGCGATTCTCTTGCCCCAGGCTCCCAAGTAACTGGGACTACAGGCGGCAGCCACAACGCCCAACTATTTTTTGGTTGTAGTTGTTGTTTGGCAGGCCTGGGCTGGATTTGAACCTGTCAGCTTTGGTATATGTGGCTGGCGCCTTAGTTGCTTGAGCTACAGGCGCCGAGCCTTGTGTTAACATTTCATACTGGTTTGTATTGTCTGAATTTTTTTGAATCTTGTGATAATAAACAGGGAATTTAAATTGATATTTTTAAATTCTGTGTTTTTATACTTCGTAGTCCTTTTTTTTTTTTTTCAGTGGCTCTGTGCCTGTAGCTCAAGTGGCTAAGGTGCCACCCACATACACCAGAGCTGGCAGATTTGAATCCAGCCAGGGCCCACCAAACAACAATGGCGACTACAACCAAAAAATAGCCGGGTGTTGTGGCGGGTGCCTGTAGTCTCAGCTACTTGAGGCTGAGGAAAGAGAATCGCTTAAGCCCAAGAGTTCGAGGTTGCTGTGAGCTATGACACCATAGCACTCTACCCAGGGTGAAAGCTCAAGACTGTGTCTCAAAAACAAATCATTAAAACACTTCAATATTTTTTACATAAATACATTTGTTAAGGTGCACTTAAAATCCAGGAGTGTTCCCAGTGAGGAGCACGTGTTGGGGGCACTGGGAGCGCAAGGAGCACAGGCCTGGCTAGTGCTGGTCATCACCCCCAGCCACTGATTTCTTTGGGACCTATTTCCCCCTCAAGTTTAATAGGTGATCACATAACAGAGCAGACTATAGTTGAATAATTTCCCACTAATACAATTTTGGTATTTGTGGATAAGAACATGCTATATAATGGAATCTGTAAGAAAATTTTTTTTTAAGTTGATTTACATGTTACCTTTAAAGTAAGTAAACAGTAAAGGGTGCTATTTTTAAGTGGTTTTAAGTATATAATAAACCATTGAATATCATTGGATGATTTCATTTCCAGTGCCTTTTGTGATAGGTAACGTGGTTGATATCTTAAGAAAGAGTGGAATTCCTAGATGTAGTAGTAATGTACATGAAATAATTTATATTTAAAGAAAAATAATGAAAGGTGTTCAGGTAGGTTCTTAATAATTATGTGTTATCTTGAAATAAAAAAAACGCAGTTTATGGTTAGAATAGTCCAACATGGTTTTTAAAACTTAGCCTTGATTATGCAATGATTAGTGATACGTCTTCCTTGGGATCCTTTGTTTCGATACTAGAGAAATTTTATCTAATCACAAGAAGGTAATGCGAATTTTTGGTTTTGAAATGCCTTTGCAGAAATTTGAGCTCAACATTACATTAAGATTGAACTTTTCAGTGGTGTCTTTCACTCTGGAACTGACATTTATCATATTACAGTTGCCTTGTAAAGCAAATACATGTTTTAAGACCAAATCCACCATTTTCTCTAGAATTTGCTTTTTTCCTAGGTCCACACACTTGAAATGGAGTTAATTTTTTCTTAGAACTGAAGAGTATGTTTGTACCTATGAGTCTCTGAACTCTACATTCTTTGTTAACTATAAAAAATGTTACCTTATGACCTAGAGAGGAAAAGACCTGTGTGTGTGTGTGTGTGTGTGTAGCAGTAAATTATTTTCCTGAAAACTAGATTCTAGCTGGAATGTTTAATTTTTCTTAATATTTTAAATTTCAGTGATACTTTTAATATTTATATCTGATTCTTTCCTGGACACTTGAACATGATGTTATTTAATGTACTTATTTTTTAATTTTGAGTGGAGTACATGGACTTTTACAATAATTTTCTTTAATGAAGACAACTTTTTGCTTTTGAAAATTTTGGACTAGCCTGTCAGTTATTCGCTATTCTTAAGTTTTGTTCAGTTTGATTTAGTTTTGGTAAACTTTATATCTTATGAACTCTATTGCAATTAGTGCATCCTATATAGGAGGTGGGATGGGCTGGGCGCCTGTGGCTCAACGGGCTAAGGCACCAGCCATGTACACCTGAGCTAGCAGGTTCTAATCCAGCCCGGGCCTGCCAAATAATAATGACAACTGCAACCAAAAAATGGCTGGGCGTTTTGGCGGGCGCCTGTAGTCCCAGCTACTTGGGAGGCAGAGGCAAGAGACTCACTTGAGCCCAGGAATTAGAGGTTGCTATGAGCTGTGATGCCACGGCACTCTATCCAGGGTGACAGCTTGAGGCTCTGTCTCAAAAAAAAAAAAAAAAGAGGTGGGATGTTTTATCTCTTCTGTTTTGATCACCATAGATTAGCTTGCTTGTTTTTGAACTTCATATAAATGAAATGTTACAATGTATGCTTTATTTCTCTCTGGCTTCTTTCACTCAACATAGTGTTTCTGAGGGCGGCATCTGTGGCTCACTGAGTAGGGCGCTGGTCCCATATACTGAGGGTGGCATGTTCAAACCCAGCCCCAGCCAAACTGCAACAAAAAAATAGCCGGGCGTCGTGGCAGGCACCTGTAGTCCCAGTTACTCGGAAGGCTGAGGCAAGATAATCGCCTAAGCCCAGGAGTTGGAGGTTGCTGTGAGCTATGACGCCACGACACTCTACCGAGGGCAATAAAGTGAAACTGTGTCTCTAAAACAAATAAACAACAACAAAAAATAGTGTTTTTAAAATTTGTGTTGTTACATATGTCAATAGTTCTCATATTGGTAAATAGTATACCATTAAATGAACATGCTCTATTTTGTATAGTCTTCAATTGATATACTGTCAGAGTCATTTCCAGTTTGGGCCTGTTATGTGGACACTCATTGTATAACTTAATGTATGCATTCATTTCTGTTGGGGAAAATATCTAAAAACAGAATTGTTGAGCTTAGGATAGGTATGTTTTTAATAAACTGCCAAATAATTTTTGAAAGAGTGTCCTATTTTATACTTCGCTGAATGAGGAGTGTGTAAGATTTCTGTTGTTCATATCCTTGTCAACACTGTATTGTTAGTCTTGTTAATTGTAGCCTTTCTGATGAGCACAGAGACTTGTTTCATTTTGGTTTTAATTTGCATTTTCCTGATAAACTTAATTTTCTTTCTTTCTTTTTTTTTTTGAGAGTCTCACTTTGTTTCCCTTGGTAGAATGCTGTGGCGTCACAGCTCACAGCAACCTCCAACTCTTGGGCTTAAGCGATTCTCTTAACCTTAACTGGGACTACAGGCCCCTACCACAACACCTGGCTATTTTTTGTTGAATTCTCAGTGCTGTTTTAGCTGGCCAGGGCCATGTTTGAACCCTCCACCCTTGGTATCTTTGGCTGGTGCCCTACCCACTGAGCCATAGGCACTGCCTGACAAACTTCTTTTGTAAAGTACTCTTGCTTTTCTTTTAATCACCATAAACCCATATTGCCTTAACTATGTTGTTTTTCATTGTCATCTAATGTAAAACTTATTGTTTTGCGTGTAACTTACAATGACATAAAAAGGAATTTAAGTATGGATAGCTTTCTTAGAGTTCTGAAAAGCCAGATGGTGTTGGGAATCCAGAATTGAATGTTCTTACTATAGATTTTGGGTTCTTTCAAATTATCAGCTGAAACATGGAACTTCTCTATTAAATATTGTCCAATTTAACTGAAATTATAGTGTGCCAAAACATTGTGTTCATCTGTTGAAATTTGATTACATCCAAAAGGGCCAGGTATGGTGTCTCACACCTGTAACCCTAGCACTATAGGAGGCCCAGGAGGGTGGATTGCTTATTCACGAGTTCGAGACCAGTGTGAGCAAAAGCAAGACCCTGTCTCTACTAAAAAAAAAAAAAAATCAATAGAAAAACTGAGGCCAGGGGATTGCTTGAGCCCAATAGTTGGAGGCTGCTATGAGCTATGATGCCATGGCACTCTACCCAGAGCAACAGCTTGAGACTCTGTCTCAAAAAAAAAGAAAAAAAGAAAAAGGATGAACTTGTGGGTATTATTTTCAAGTGGCTTACATGTTTGCTGCTTTCTTGGGCATTTTCTTAAGTTTCCTAGGAAAATGTTAACTTCTAAATTTTTACCTTATTTTTTTGCTGTGTTCACTCATTCACTGTTTCCTTGTACTATAATCCTAGCACTCTGGGAGACCGATGCAGGAGGCTCACTTCAGCTCAGGAGTTTGAAACCAATCCGAGCAACAGTGAGACCCCCATCTCTACTAAAAATAAAAAAATTATTTGGTCATGGTCATGCATGCCTGTAGTCCTCGGTACTCAGGATGCCAGGGCAGGAGGATTGGTCACTTGAACCCAGTTGCAGTGAGCTGTGATGACACCACTGCATTGTAGCTTGGGCAATAGAGCAAGACTATCTCAGAAAACAACAAAATGTTACTTCTTGTGGCTCATTAATACAGATACGTGCTTCAGAGGCAATCATTGCCTTTTAGATTGATTTTATAAGAAGGCATCTTTTAACATGTTATCATTAAAATGCTATTTTTTAAAATAATTCCTGTCATAATTTGAACAGCTCAGCCTCTCTGCTTATTGGATTATGTATTATCTATATGTTACTCATTCCTTCTTAGAAATTGCTTCAGTTATAATTTACATAATATATATCATAGGTAAAATATGAATGAGAGTAGATTTGTATCAGTGGGAAAGAATGTCTATCTCCTTTTACTCAAAGATTGGGATAACATTGGGTCTATTGCTAACAACCAGGGGAGTCCAACTTTTTTTCTTGTCTGCTGTACTTTGGAAGAATAAGAGTTGTCTGAGCCACATAGTAAATACACAAACACTGACGAAAGGTGATGAACCAGAGAAAAGTTCTATGTGTACTTTTTGTGATACCTAACACCACATATATCAGTTCTCAAATAATCTGCATGTGGCAAGTGGGTGGCAGATTGGGCACCACTGCACCCATTCTTTTTTAATAATGGAGTTTCTGTATCTTTAATAGTTACTCTTTGAAAGCATATGTGATGTTAACTATTGATATTTCTGATTACTCATTCTTAGGGTATGGTTAGAGAGTCTTTTTTCACTCTAAACAATTAGAACATTTTCACATGGGAGAGTAAAATCAAACAGTGTGGTAGAGTAGTACACACCTGTAATCTCAGCTACTCAAGAGGTTGAAATGGGAGGATCTCTTGAGGCTAGGGGTTTGAGACCAGCCTTGGCAATATAGCAAGACCGATCTCTTAAAAAGAACCAAACATTAACATGTATACAGTTATTATTGACCCATTTTCATTCCAAAACTTATGGAAAGTGGTGTAGTACAATTTTGTTAGTGTTATGCTTAAGTTTTCAATTAAGGGATAACTTTTCTTTTAATGGAATTATTTGTTGATTTTTTTCCCCCCATATTTGGCAGTATTACTTTAATGGAGATAGCTATTGTTCAGGATCACAAAAGTTCTCTGTTTTGCATATCAGCTTTCCAGGATTTCATATATTTTTTAAACCTACGTTATGAGTATCAATGAATGGATGTACTTGAGTAGTAACTCATTATGATTGTTTTATTAGGGTTGGCAACATATAATTAAACCTCATCACTTCTTTATAAGACTTATTTTTTTTTTCCCTTGAGACACAGTATCTTTGTTGCCGAGGCTGGAGGGCAGCTTCCAACTCCAGGGCTCATTTGATCCTCCCTCCTGCCTCAGCTTCTTGAGTAGCTTGGGACTACAGGTGCCCACTACCATGCCCAGCTAATGCATGTCATTATGGTTGGTATCCTGCTCCTGGCCTCAAGCACTCCTCCTACCTCAGCTTTCCCAAAGTGCTGAGATTACAAGCACGAACACCTAGCTAGCCAAGACTGTAACAGAACTCTAGTGATTGTTTTTTAATATTGAATATGAGAACTAAGATAAGCTACCCTTCTAAAGATAATACGTTGACAACTAGCACTTGGCTAAATTCTGAGGATTGCCTTTCTAGGCACCAATAAAATTAATGTTTTGTGAATGCAGATTTCACATTTTTGCAAAAATAAAAAGGCTTTAAATTAAAGTTTTTTAATAGGGCTGGCGTCCTGGCGGATGCTTATAATTTTAGCACAGTGGGGGGCCCAGGCAGGAGGATTGTTTGACCTCAGGAATTGGAGACCAGCCTAAGCAAGAGCAAGAACCTACTTCTAAAAATAGCCAAAGGGTTGTGGTGGGTGCCTATGGTCCCAGCTACTCAGGAGGTTGAACCCAGGAGTTTGAGGTTGCTGTGAGCTAGGCTGACACCATGGCGCTCTAGCCCAGGAGCTAGATTATGACTCTTGTGTCAATAAATAAATACAGTTTCTTAATAGTCTGGGTGTCACATAGAATTAATTAATCCTTTTGTCCATTAGTTTATGGTTCTGTGTATTTTTCTTGTTAGCCTTTACCAATGGTATACGTTAGTTGTTCCTCAGTATCCATGGTGGATTGATTTCATGACCTCTATGAGTATCTGCTGATCTCAAGTTCCTGATGTAAAATTGAATTATATTTTCATATAGCCTATGCACATCTTCCCATGTATTTTATATTTACTTATTTTTTGGAGACAGTTTCCCTTTGTTACCAGGCTAGATAGAATGCCATGGAGGCATCATAGCTAACTGCAGCCCCAAACTCCTGGATTTGTGATCATCCTGCCTCAGCCTCCTGAGTACCTGGAGCTATGAGGACCTGCCATTGCACCCAGCTAATTTGTCTATTTTTAGTAGAGACAGGGTCTTACTCTTTCTTGTTCAAGGTGGTCTTGAACTCCTGAGCTCAAGAAGCCTCCTGTTTTGGCCTCCCAGAATGCTAGGATTACAGGTGTGACCTGCTGCACCTGGTCTTCTCATATGCTTTAAGACACCTCTCGATTATTTATAATTCCTGATACAGAAGTGCTGTATAAGTAGTTATACTGTACTTAGGGAATAGTGATGAGAAAAAAAGTCTAATATTTAGTACAGATGGAACCATTTTAGGCCTAATTACTTTTTTTTTTTTTTTTTTTTGAGACAGAGCCTCAGCTGTCACCCTGGATAGAGTGCTGTGACGTCACAGCTCACAGCAACCTCTAATGCCTGGGCTCAAGCGAGTCTCTTGCCTCCGCCTCCCAAGTAGCTGGGACCACAGGTGCCCACCACAACGCCCGGCCATTTTTTTTTTTGGTTGCAGCTGGAATTGTTGTTTGGTGGGCCCAGGCTGGATTCGAACCCGCCAGCTAAGGTGTACGTGGTTGGCGCCTTAGCCTATTGAGCCATAGGCGCGGAGCTGGAATACAAGTGATTGAAGAACAGATTCTCACAAGTAACATGTACTAAATTGCCAGTAGCTGATGGAAATCCATAAAACATTTTTTGTGGCAGTTTTAAAAGTTGTTTTAGGGTTTTATAACAGGGGGAATCTGTGGATCCCCTTAAGATGGAAAGTAAATATATATTTTTTAAGAGACAGTCTCACTTTATCTCTCTCGGTAGAGTATCGTGGCGTCACAGCTCACAGAAACCTGCAGCTCTTGGGCTTAGGCAATTCTCTTGCCTCAGCCTTCTGAGTAGCTGGGACCACAGGTGCCCACCACAACGCACGGCTTTTTTTTTTGCAGTTTGGCCGGGGCTGGGTTTGAACCCGCGACTCTCAGTATATGGGGCTTGGGCTCTACTCACTGAGCCACAGGTGCTGCCAAGATACAAAATGTTGTGGACCTATTTTTTGCATACATATTTTACATTTAGGGGGAATTCCATACTTTATCCATTTCTCAGGTGAATTTAAGATCTAAATGGGTTTTGAAAACAATGTTGATATAAGGCAGTGTTTTTCAAACTATTTCACAGCACACTTGAACCTGTAGTTAAACTTCTGGGACGCACTTAAATTATGTTAATTAAAAAAAAAAAGTAAAAAAGAGAATGTATTGACTGTGCTTTGAATATTTTTCCAAAATAATTTAATGATCTTTAAAATTTTTCAAGGCACACCACTTGAAAATCACTGATCTAAGGTAGTGATTTCTAACGTTTCTGGATCATGTATTGTAACAGTTAAGAAAATACTGAGTAAAATCTGTATGTTTATCAATTGCAGTTATGTACTACTCTAATTTCAGGAACGTTATAAAACATTTTTTATAAGAATAGCAAACATGAATCTGTCTTCCAGTGAAAAATTTGGGGTACATGCTCTTTGAAGAACATTTATCCAGGTATTATTTAGGCTAAGAGAATCTTTTTCTGATGGAGCACAACAGACCTAGTTTCATGCCCTACCTTGGTAGAAATTTAAGATTTTGTAAACACAGTAGTGTTAGGTTCCTGTGTAGTGTCTTTTCGTGTGTGTGTGTGTTTAAGACAGATCCTCAAGCTGTCACATTGGATAGAGTGACATGGCATCACACCTCACAGCAACCTCCAATTCCTGGGCTCAAGCAAGTCTCTTGCCTCCACCTCCCAAGTAGCTGGGACTACAGGCGCCTGCCACAACGCCAGGCCATTTTTTGGTTGCAGCCGTCATTGCTGTTTGAATCCAGCCAGCTCAGGTGTACGTGGCTGGCGCCTTAGCCTGTTGAGCCACAGGCACTGAGCCTTCTTTGTAGTGTTTTGCAATGTAAAGTTTAGGACAACAAGCCACATTAGGGCCTAGGCAAATAATGGTTTAGTAAAACTCCTAAAAAATATATTTTTAAGTCATTAGGAGATTTGAACATTATTTAGGATTTAGTAGAGTTAAATACCAAAAATAAAATTAAGCTGAATTTTATGTTAGTGACAGTTATTTGAAAAAAAAAAAAGTAGCATTTTGAATTAAAAGGAAAATCCTTGGCTCACGCCTGTAATCCCAGCACTTTGGGAGGCCGAGGTGAGCGGATGACATGAGCTCACAAGTTTGAGACCAGCCTGGGCCAGATCGAGACCCATGTCCAAAAATAGCTGGGTGTTGTGGGGAGGTGCCTATAGTCCCAGCTCTTGGGAGGCTGAGGCAAGAAAATCCCTTGAACCCAGGAGTTTGAGGTTGCTGTGGGCTGTGACCCAACGACACTCTGGGGGAGGGGAGATGAGACTCTTTCAAAAATAAAATGAAAAGGCTCGGCGCCTGTGGCTCAACAGGCTAAGGCACCAGCCACGTACACCTGAGCTGGCGGGTTCGAATCCAGTCCCAGGGCCCGCCAAACAACAATGACGGCTGCAACCAAAAAAATGGCTGGGCGTTGTGGTGGGCGCCTGTAGTCCCAGCTACTTGGGAGGCGGAGGCAGGAGACTCGCTTGAGCCCAGGAATTGGAGGTTGCTGTGAGCTGTAACGCCATGGCACTC
>CAUYON010181972.1:0-21590 GCA_963573935.1 Arctocebus calabarensis
ACAATGACAGCTGCAACCAAAAAATAGCTGGGCGTTGTGGTGGGTCCCACCAGTCCCAGTTACTTGGGAGGTGGAGGCAGGAGAATCGCTTGAGCCCAGGAGTTGGAGGTTGCTGTGAGCTGTGATGCCATAGCACTCTACCCAGGGTGACAGCTTGAGGCTCTGTCTCAAAAAAAAAAAAAAAGAAAAAAGAAAAAAGAAAAAGAAAAACTAGTGGGTATTCTGGTGGGTGCCTGCAGTCCCAGTTACTCAGGGGGCTGAGGCAAGAGGATTGCTTGAGCCCAGGAATTTGAGGGTGTTGTGAGCTATGAATCCATGGCTCACAACCCCAGGGAGATTTGTCCCCCAAACAAACAAACAAACAAACAAACAAACAAACATATCTTTTAGGATAAAATTTATGGCGCTGTGGTAAATTTTCACACACACACACACACACACACGGTCTTGCTCTTTCCCCACAGATAGAACCCAGTGGTGTCATTATAGCTCACAGCAACCTCAAACTCCTGGGCTCAAGCCATCCTCCAGCCTCAACTCCTGAGTAGCTGGGACTGTGCCAGTACCACATTCATTTGTTTATTTTTTGTACACACCAAGTTTTGATTTTGCTCAGCTTGGTGTCCAACTACTTGCTTCAAGGGATTCTCCTTTCTTCCACTTTCTCAGCGTGCTAGGATTACAAGTATGAGCCATCGCACCACCCAGCCAAATACATACACTTTTTACCTGTATAGGATAAATCTCATTTAAAATAAATTAAATGAACTCTGCCATCAAACTTACTGAAAAATATATGAAAGACAACATAAAAGAATAATTTAAACCTAAGGAATATAAACAAATTTGTTCATAGATGGTTTCTGTAATCATAGAATACAAAACTATTTTCATACTGTTCTCAATAAAATCAAAAGCTCTCTTTACGTCCCATTTATAAAACCAGAACCAAAGAAAAATAAATAGTTTAATAGGGAAAGTTGGATCTTTTTTCTTTTTCTTTTTTTTTAAAATCCGTATTGCATAGGCTACATTGTTTTTATTTTTTAATTTATTTTTCATAGGGTACATTAAGACTGTGAATAAAAATTCATGTTTTCAAAAACTAAACGGTAAAACCCAAAGGAAATAAAGGGTGGAAGGAGGGGAGGGCGAGAAGAAGAAGTAAATTCACACCTAATGGGTACCGTTTATTGGAGTAAAGGGCACGCTTGTAACTCTGACTTAATCTATACAAAACCAGGCTATGTTCTAACATTATAAAATTAAGAAAAAACTAAGCCCTACACATAAAAACGAAAGAACCAAACCAAGACCAAACAAATATAAAACATAGAGGTTTTCCATTGCCACGGGAATGGAGACCCCGAGGAGCTATGCGTACGACACAGTGAACGAAGGAATTGCGGCTGCTGCCGGCCACCGTTAACCCCGGCAAGTACGTCACCTTCCTAGAGCTTCCTGCAGGGGAAGAACCAGCTGCGCAGGATAATGGCGTATTTCCTGCCGGCGGCTACGTGGGGGAGGGGCGGCAGAAAATATCGTGGTAGCTCAGATGCCGGCTGGACTCACACAGTATTGTGCGGAATACGGCAGCGGGTGAAAACTTTTGCGGTAATCTTGGTTTTCAAAACAGACCACGCTAGCCTGGAAAAAGTGCTTCAGACTAACTTCATCCCCTCAGGATAGTCCACAAATAGAAATTCTAAATAATTAAGACAGCATAAAATTACATCTAACATAAAACAAATCTCTTTAAAAAAAGTATTTTAGGGCGGCGCCTGTGGCTCAAAGGAGTAGGGCGCCGGCCCCGTATGCCGGAGAAGGCGGGTTCAAACCAAGCCCCGGCCAAAGACTGCCAAAACCCCCCCCCCAAAATGTGTTTCATATAGAAGGAATTGAATAATTGAGGGGGGCATGAAATCATAGACTGCAGTTTGGCCGGGGCTGGGTTCGAATTCACCACCCTCGGATATGGGGTCGGCGCCCTACCCACTAAGCCACAGGCACCGCCCCAAATCATAGATTTTTAAAGGAAAATTTCCTTTCTTTAATTCCTACTTTTCTTGAAGTGTATGACCTTCAAAAACTTTTTTTAAAAAAATCTACACAAGATACTACTTCAAAAAACTGGTTTTGAATTAAAAATTTAAGCCTGACACCAGACTGAGCAAGAGTGAGACCCTGTCTCTAAAAGTAGCCAGGCGCCTGTGGCTCAAGTGGCTAAGGCACCAGCCACATACAATTGAGCCGGCAGGTTGGAATCCAGCCTGGCCTGCCAAACAACGATGATGGCTGCAACACAAAATAGCAGTCCCAGCTACTCAGGAGGTTAAGGCAAGAGACTCGCTTGAATCCAGGAGTCAGAGGTTGCTGTAAGGTATGACACCAGGGCACTTTAGTAGGGGTGACAAAGCGAGACTCTATCTCCAAAAATAAGTAAATAGATAAATAAAAATAAAAATTTAAACTTGGCATATACTACACCCTGAAAAATGCTGGCTACTACTGCTGCCACTTAATATTATTACGATTGTATGATCTACATAATACATATACAAATATACATTGAAGCCTATGTAGAAACAAACACAAAAGTACTTCTCAAGTATAGATTTAGATGGAGAGAAATCAACATGTAGTTGTTGTAAGTTGTGAATGTACAGCTCAGAAGACTAAGATAGATTTTCATCTCTTCATACAGTATTTTAAATCTTTCAATTTATAACATTAGTATACATTCCTCCTTTAAATTCCTTTAAAGAGTAAGTAAACTTGGACCAAAAAAAGTGTATGTGTTTACTATATACATGTAAAATCAAATATACAGTCTGATTATTCAAGGGGGAAAAAAACCCACTATGGACTAGTTGAAGTTCACTCCTAAATTTGTCAGAAGGACTTTCTGTAGTTTTGAAATTATTCTCTCTCTACCCATCAAATGTTTATAATAAAAAAATATATATATATTTTTGAGACAGAGCCTCAAGCTGTCACCCTGGGTAGAGTACTGTGGCATCACAGCTCACAGCAACCTCCAATTCCTGGGCTCAAGCGAGTCTCTTGTCTCTGCCTCCCAAGTAGCTGGGACTACAGGCGCCTGCCACAACGCCCGGCCATTTTTTGGTTGCAGCTGTTGTTGTTTGGCAGGCCCGGGCTGCATTCGAACCCGCCAGCGCAGGTGTACGTGGCTGGTGCCTTAGTCCGTTGAGCCACAGGCGCTAAGCCTATAATAAAAATATTATTGCATAATTACATAAAATTTAAAAGGTCGAATTCCAAATAATTTACAAAAGGAAAATGAGGAATTTGTGATTTGAGGAGCTGTTTGGATACTGACTTGCTTAGGTAATGCAACCAATAGAAGTTTCTGGGATATTTTTTGTAAAGTATAATGAAACTAGAAGAATGAAAACTGTATAATGAAACCAGCATTGAAGAAACAGGTTGATTTGATAACATGGTCAAAGACGGAACTCCATTGGAGGAAGGGAGCATAATATAAATAAGATGAATGAAAAAGATTTTCTGCTTTATCAAAATTTGGTCAGGTTTCTGAATCTACTCCTAGGTCCATCTATGGACTCATTATAAAATCCAGTTTTAACAAAGAACCCTATGTCATAACCATCCCTGATTACTCTCCACATCTGATCAGGATATGTCTGATCACCCTAGCCTGTCTCCAAGAAGAATCTTGCTTGGTTTTATCCTTAACATTTCTTCTTGTTAATTTTTCATCAAGTGACTCCTACTCTGCTCTTTGGCTATAAAGTGTGATTTTCCCTTGCTATAATCAGAGGTAACGAGACTTTCTCTCCTTCACTGCAAAATCCTATTGCATTAGTCCTATATATATCACAATGGTTCTGAGTAACATCTTCCTTACTATGATTAAACAAATACCACTGAATAATTTTTTTTTCTGTCATAGTTATGATGCTGAGAGTTGGGTCAATTTGATTCATCATTGGTCCATTTGACCTTAAGGTCCATTAGGCCCTTAAGTGTGCACCTTTGAAGTCTTGGTCTTCATTCCCAACCAGTTGTTTGGGGTTCCATTGGTAAGTGAGACTCCTGAAACATTATTTTTGGACAAATATCAGTTGCAATAATTGAGAACAGGCACGAGTGCTACAAATTTAGCAGCTTACTACATAAAACAATGTAACTACATTATTTCCTTTTTTTTTTTTTTTTGTAGCGATAGAGTCTCACTTTGTCACCCTTTATAGAGTGCCATGGCATCACACAGCTCACAGCAACTTCCAACTCCTGGGGTTAGCAATTTTCCTGCCTCAGCCTCCCGAGTAGCTGGGTCTACAGGTGCCCATCACAACGCCCAGCTACTTTTCTGTTTTGCAGTTCAGCTGAGGCTGGGTTTGAACCCACCATCTTCGGTATGTGGGGTTGGCACCCTACTGGATGAGCCACAGGTGCTGCCCCATTATTTCCATTTCTGTAGGTCAGTGGTTAGGCACAGGTTAGTTGGCCCTCAATTAAATGTCTCATGGGGCTGCAATCAAGGTGTCAGCAGCATGTGTTCCTTTCCAAGCTAGATTGCTGGCCAAATTCATTTCCTGTGGATAAAGAGTTTATAAAATCTTCTTCAAAGCCAGCAATGGGTGGGGGGGGGAATAGTCTCTGCTACTTTGACATCAAGGAAGCCCTAGGGTTTTTCTCTAACATCTGTGCTAGAGTTGAGTGGTATGAGTTGTAGCTCACTGTAACCTCTAACTCCTGGGCTTAAGGAATTCTCACATTTTACCCTCCCAAGTAGGTAGTACTATAGGTATGTGCCACTATGCCTAGCTAATTTTAAAGGTTTTTTTTTTTCTTTTCCAGAGATGGGATCTTATTATATTGGCCAGGCTGGTTCAAACTCCTAGGCTCAAGTGACCCATCTTGTCCTCCTAAAGTATTAGGGTTACAGGTGTAAGCCACTGTGCCAGACTCGAGGATGCCTTTTAAAGGGCTCACCTGATTAGGTGAGGGGCACATGGATAATATTCTTTTTAATGAATTCAACGTTAACTAACTAGAGACCTTAATCACATCTGCAATATACCTTCACTTTTGCCTTACTACATAACTACATAATGCATAACATAATCACAGCAGTAATATCATTCACTATTTTTTCTTGAAGGTTATGCCAACATTCAAGGGGATGGATTGCATAAGGGAGTGGATAATTACGAGTCATCCTAAGGTGTTTCCATTACTGCACCATGCTTCAGGCATTATATGCTATATTACAAGGACACATTACTCCTTCATCAGGCCATCAAGTAATTTCTTGCTTCATTAGGTTTTTCCTATTCCAACTTAGGTTATAGTTCTGCTTTGCTAAGGATATATCTGGAAGGAACTTATGGGCTCTGTGTGTCTTTATCATCTACCTGACAGCTTCCCTACACAAATAGAAATCAATACAAACATTTTATAGCTGAATAATTATTGTTGTTATTTCAATTTTTTGTTATATTTTGAAGCATGTGGGACCCAAACTGAAAAATCTCTTTCAAGTATGGCATTGAAAAACCTAGTTCTCCAGGTGGTGCCTGTGGGCTCAGTGATTAGGGCGTTGGCCCCATATACCAAAGGTGGCAGGTTCAAACCCAGCCCCAGCTGAATTGCAACAACGAAAAAATAGCCGGGCATTGTGGTGGGCACCTGTAGTCGCAGCTACTCGGGAGGCTGAGGCAAGAGAATCGCCTAAGCCCAGGAGTTGGAGGTGGCTGTGAGCTGTGTGATGCCACCATACTCTACCCAGGGTGATAAAGTGAGACTCTGTCTCTATAAAAAAAAAAAAAAAAGAAAGAAAGAAAGAAAGAAAAAAAAAAGAAAAACCTAGTTCTTGTATTTTCCTTTCCACTGGCATTCTGGCTACTATGTGGTATTCTAAAAATGTAGAGTTTGTCACTTGCCTTTCCTGTTCTTGGATTGAGGCTATGCTGGAGCAGAAGGAATTCAGGAAGCCTAAGAATAGATGTGTTGTGGACAAAGGATACATTTCTATAGGACAGAGAAATGATGCACAGTAAGAAAGTATACGAAGAAAGTATATTTGTAGTGGAGATATGTTTTCAGAGTGAAGTGTATTGTTCATGAAGTTTGGCTACCTTGGTCCTATAGGACGACTATGTGTGTCCCACCATTTATATGTTAAAATCCTAGCACAGGTGGTACCTATGGCTCAAGGAGTAGGGTACCAGCCCCATACACCGGAAGTGATGGGTTCAAACCCAGCCTTGGCCAAAAATAGAAAATAAAATAAAATCCTAGCACAAAGATTATTCTTTCATATGATAAAATCCTAGCACAAAGATTATAATATTAGGAGGTGGGGCCTTTGGGAGGTGATTATACCATCAGGATGGAGCCTTTATGATGGTATTAGTGCTCCTACACAAGAAACCTACAAGAGCTTCTTTGCCCCATCTGCCATATGAGGACACAGCAAGAGGGCCTCATCTCTATGAGGAATGGGGTCTCACCAGACATAAGTCTGCCTGTCCCTTGATCTTGGACTTACCACTTCCTAGAATGGTGATAAATAAATATTTGCTGGCACTTTATCTGTTCAGCATTTCTGCCTATGTTGGGTTTATTTGTGAGATTGATGTAATAATAAAGTGAAATTCCCCCCCACCAAAAAATAAATATTTGCTATTAGTAAGCCATACAGCATATGGCATTTTGTTATAACAACCTAATCAAACCAAGATTCTGAGATTATATCTTATTTCTTCCATGTAATATCATGCCTGCAGCCCATAGTAAGTTTTTTAGCTTCATTGAGCCTCACATGATTAATTGAGGTTTAAAGGCAAAATATATGTGAATAACATCTAAAAATATTTTCATCTTATTGCCTTGGGACAGAGACACAACTGAGGCAAAGGTGTTAAATGATTGGCAGCCATTAATTTCCAAGAACTAAATACCATGTTTCAATTCAAGAAGACATATGATAGCAATTTTAATTATCTTCCTGAGTTGATCATCCAGAAATAAATATTTGAGGTTAATTCGTTTCAAGATAGTCATAGAGGATGTGTTGTATGAAGTGTATGTGTGTGTGCAGTTTCTGTATTGCTGGGACAATGTTTAGGGCATGATACTTCAAATTATGACACTTTGGCATATTGAATATTTGAAGCCGAAGAAAATTGAGAAACCAATGTACACAAAGGACTTATTTTTTTTTTTTTGAGACAGAGTCTCATTATGTCACCCTTGGTAGAGTGCCATGGGGTCACAGCTCACAGAAACCTTAAACTCTTGGGCTTAAATGATTCTCTTGCCTCCGCCATTGTCATTGTTGGTTAGCTAGCCAGGGCTGACTTCTAAACCTGCTAACTTTGGTGTATGTGGCTGGCACTGTAACCATTGTGCTATAGGCACCAAGCCATGAAAGGACTTTCTTACCTTCCCTTGAAACAGTCTATAAACTTAACAAGGATTTTTTGGCCTTCCAATGAAACAGGTAATAAGACCATTATAAGAGCTGCTACCCTATGCCCAGAGGAAAGGAATATCTAGTGCTTTTTTCCTTTGGAATACCACTGGCTCTATCTTGGAATGGTTGGGACAGTTCCTTATGGAAACTCATATGTCAACAATTTTGGAGTGAATTCAGACTCAGGTACATCTAGATAGAAAAGCATCAAAAGGAGATGAAATTAGTATTTCAAAGAGATAACTTCACCCCTATGTTCTTTGCAACATTATTCACAATAGCCAAGATATGTAATCAAAAATGTCTATGAACAGATGAATGCATTAAGAGGATGAGGCACATACACACAAGAGAATACTAGTCAGCCTTAAAAGGGAAGGAAATCCTATAATTTGTGATAACATGATTAAGCCTGGAGAATGTTATGTTAAGAGAAATGAACCAGGAACTCAAAGACAAATACTGCATGATATCACTTATATGTGAAATCTAATAAAGTTAAACCCATAAAAGCAGAGAGTAGAATAGTGGTTACCAATGGCTGCAATTAGATTGGGGAGATTTTGATCAAAAGGCAGAACATTTTAGTTAGACAGGAGATCTGTTGAAGAAGATGGTAAATATAGTTAATTACAATGTATTGTATACTTGAAAATTGCAGCGAGTAGATTAAAGCATTCTCACCACAAAAGTGAGTTAATGCACATATCATGTTAATTAGCTTGATTTAGCCATTCCACAGTGTATATATATTTCAAAATATCAAAGTATGTTGAACTTTTTTTTTTTTTTTTTTGAGTCAGAGCCTCAATCTGTCGCCTTGGGTAGAATGCCATGGCATCACAGCTTACAGGCAACCTCTGTTGTCTTAGCCTCCCAAGTAGTTGGGACTACAGGCACCCGCCACAATGCCCAGCCAGTTTTTGGTTGTAGTTTTCATTGTGTTTGGCAGGCTGAGGCAGGATTTGAACCTGCCAGCTCTGGTGTATGTGGTTGGCGCCTTAGCTGCTTGAGCTACAGGTGCCAAGCCTGAACTATGATAATATATATATATATAATTTTTTTGTGAATGAAAAATAAACTCCATGATATATTTTTATTTATTTATTTTTTTGCAGACAGAATCTCACTCTGTCACCCAGTCTAGAGTGCCATGACATCAGCCTAGCTCATAGAAACCTCAGACTCCTGAATTTATGCAATTGTCTAGCCTCAGTCTCCCAAGTACCAGAGACTACAGACTCCTTCCATAATGCCCAGCTAATTTTCCTGTTTTTAGTAGAGATGGGTCTCCTTCTTGCTTAAACTGGTCTTGAATTCCTGAGCTCAAGCAATCCTCCCACCTTGGGCTCCCAGAGTTCTAAGATTACAGGAATGAGCCACCTGATGGGCCCCTATGATGTTATTATTTGCTTAATAATAATAATACATTAAGATATTTGAAAAAGTATGGCAGTGTGGTGCTCGTAGCTGGTGCCTGGGTAGGGCACCGACCACATTCACCTAGGCTGGTGAGGTTTGAATCCAGCCCAGGCTAGCTAAACAACAATGACAACTGCAACAACAACAAAAAATAGCCGGGCACTGTGGTGGGTGCCTATAATCCCAACTACTTGGGAGGCTGAGGCAAGAGAATGGCTTAAGCCCAAGAGTTTGAGGCTGCTGTGAGCTGTGATGCCATTGCACTCTAACCAGGGTGACATACTGAGACTCTGTCTCAAAAAAATTTAAATAAAATAAAAAAGTAAAATAAAATATTTGAAAAAGTAAACAATAATAGCCGGGCACCTGTGGCCCCAGCTACTCGGGAGGCTGAGGCAGGAGAATCGCCTAAACCCAGGAGTTGGAGGTTGCTGTGAGCTGTGTGACGCCACAGCACTCTACTGAGGGCAATAAAGTGAGACTCTGTCTCTACAAAAAAAAAAAAAGAAAAGAAAGAAACAAAGTTAGGGTGGTCCCTGTGGCTCAGTGAGTAGGGCACTGGCCCCATATACCAAGGATGGTTGGTTCAAACCTGATCCCAGCCAAACTGCAACAAAAAAATAGCCCAGATAGAGCTGGAGGTTGCTGTGAGCTGTGATGCCACATCACTCTACCAAGGGCAACAAAGAGAGATTCTGTCTCTAAAAACTAAAAAAAAAAAAAAAATTAGGTAACAAAACAAGTTAACAAGTTTCACTTAGCAAAATACACCCAAAAGGAAATCACAGTACAAAGAAAGTTTTAAGTCAAGGCCTCACCAATTCCTACAGTATTGGTATTGTGTCTCAATTCTCAGAACTATTAAAAAGCTTAAACTTAACCTAAAAGATTTTAAATGAAAATAAACTAGAATGAACACAAGAAATATTTCTTTTTTATCAGGAAGCTAGCACCTTTGAGTTTTCCAAAAAAGCATGTCTTCCCCAGTGTATTCACTGCGATATAACGGCAAAAGTTCCGTTATTTAACATACTTAAACATATTTAACATAGTTAAACTACTTAAACTCAGATAACATCACTCTCAAGTATAGTACCAAGGGGGCAAACCGGCGGTGGGAGGGCGGACCAGGCCGCGGAGCCTGGGGCTGGGCTGTGCGGGTGAGCCCTCTCTCCCTCGGGGCGCGCCCACCGCCAGCCGCACCTGCCTCGGCCACTCGCCATCCAGGCCGGGCCACTTCTGCCCGGGCCCAGAGCACTCGCTCTTCCGCGCTGGCGGCGGGCTCGGAGGGCAAGTCGGGGTGACAGGCTGGCGGGTGTTGTGGGGCGGAGGAGGCAGCACGTGTGGCGGTGTGTCTGTCAGGCTGTCAGCCCCGCGCGGGGTTTCAGGCGGGAGCTGCCCGACCAGTCAGGCGCCCCGGCCGCCCGCCTGCCCCTCGCGCATCCGAACCGGCCCCTGAAGGTCGGGATCCCGGGGAGCTGGAAATCCGGGGAGCTGGAAATCGGGGATTCCTTCTACTAATCCAGATACTTGTTGAAGTGCTGAATAGTGTCTTGGGGAAAGATGTCAAGGAAAAGTTGAAATTCATAGACTGGTGAGCAGATTGTGGAATACAGAAGAGCCAGCATCCCTCTCTCTGGCATAAGATGCACATTTTTCTGCTCTGAAGCTGAGAATGAGATACTCTTGAGTTTTTACAACTTTATAAACAGACCCATGTGTGGTGCTACTGAGAAATTTATTGGAAAGTTTGAAGACACTTTAAATAACAGGTTGTTTTGGTTTGCAAAATAAAAGTGGAGAGGCATTCTGTTTTGTGAAAGGAGGAAGGATTCAGGCCAGAACACTTGTATGCTATGATTAACTGGTTCCCAGCCGCCGAGAATCTTATTTTCCATGGTACTTACTCAGCATCAGGATAAGGGATAAGGACTCTATGGATAGACAGAATCCTTCACCATGGTAAAAATCGCTAACCCGCTGTATACTGAGTGGATTTTGGAGGCCATCAAAAAAGTGAAGAAGCAGAAACAGCGTCCTTCAGAAGAGAGGATATGCAATGCAATGTCTTCATCCCATGGCTTGGATCTAAAACTATTTTAGGACAATTAGAGCTGAGTGTTAAAGACGGAACAATTTAAAAAGTTTCAAATAAAGGACTCAATTCCTACAAAGATCCTGATAATCCTGGGCGAATAGCACTTCCTAAACCTCAAAAACATGGAAAATTGGATAATAAAATGTGGATTGGAACAAACTGATCAAGAGGGAAGTTGATGGCTTGGCAGAGTCTGGTGGTTCAACTTTGAAAAGTATTGAATGTTTTTTGAAAGGTCAGAAGGATGTGTCTGCATCATTTGGAGGGAGTGCTGCCTCTGTCTTTCACCAGCAGTTATGATTGGCTATCAAACGAGCCATTGGCCAAGGCAGACTCCTCAAAGATGGACCTCTTTATTGGCTCAACAGTAAGGCAACCAATGTAGATGAGAAAGAGAGTTGAGTCTCTTTCCTGTTTACCTCCAGTGTCACTTCTTTCACATGAAGAGGATAAGGTAAAGTATACTACCAAAATGTTAATTGGGAAGAGGTGAAAACAGTTTTTTTTTTAAAGAGACAGAGTCTCACTTTGTTACCCTTGGTAGAATTCCGTGATGTCACAGCTCACAGCAACCTCCAGCTCTTGGGCTTGCCTCAGCCTCCCGAGTAGCTGGGACTACAGGTGCCCGCTACAATGCCTGGCTATTTTCTTTTTGTTGCACTTTGGCCAGGGCCGGGTTTGAACCCTCCAGCCTGTGTATATGGGGCCGGCGCCCTACTCACTGAGCCACAGGAGCTGCCGAGGTGAAAATAGTTTTAGTTTACTCAATATCAGATGCTGGAAGAAAATTTTGCATGAGAAAACACTGAAGAGGTTGTATATGTGTGTGTGTGTATGTATATATATTTGCAGTATTTGGCTGGGACTGGGTTTGAACCCGCCACCTCTGGTATATGGGGCCAGTGCCCTACTCCTTTGAGCCACAGGCACTGCCCTGAAGAGGTAATTTTTTAAATCTCGATTTCACAAACTAACGATGCAAAATGGCTCCCCATAACTTACTCTAGAGTTATAACCACTCTTCATTGCTTGTTGGATGCCTGTGAAAATTTGATTGAAAAAACTTAAATGTTCCTACAAAACTAGTCATACCCACCCATGCTGTTCTGCCCACTGTAGCCAGCCCTATAGCAGCTGCTTGCTGACTGGCTGTGCAGCCCACTGTAAGTGGCCCGGGCTGCTCACACCCCCATGCCTTGCATCACCTGGCTGCTGTATGCCCCATTTCTGGCCCCTGTTGTTGAATTCAAGCAGAGCTCTGTGTATCTGTGCTGCATGTTAGCCCTGTCTTTCGACACTGCCACCACAGCCTCTTCGTGAGTGGCAAACTCTGTATCTGCTTCTCCAATCACTCTTCTGTCTGGGCCAAGCTCGATATGCACTCTCATAGGGTTGAGTGGGGAGAAGTTGTAAATGTCATTCTCGGTCGCTTTGTATGGCAGCCCCCTCATGTGGACACAGTGCCCAGTGGTGGTCTGCACCGCAAACTCACCATCTCCATATCTGTGGTCGTACATCCCAGACACAGTAGCTGAGGTCTCTCCCAAATAGGTCAGTGGTGAAGCTGTAGCCTTTGCTGAGACTGCTGTACTCTTCATAGCCACTGTAGCTTGCACTGGAGGCACCAGGCCGCATCCTATCCAGGCCAGCTTGCTTCATCATGGCAATGTATCTGCTAGTTGTGCTAGGGCGGTCATAGGGCCCTGGCTGCTGCACAGACATGAACTTTAGAGGGGGATCTGAGTGTGACCTAACTTCCTCCTGACCACTCTTGAACACTTCTATTTACCTGTGCCCTATCCTCTCCTTGTGCTTCCACAAAGCCTTCTCAGCTAACTCCTAGGAGACAAACTGCACAAAAGCTTCCCTTGTAATCTTGCCTTTGGAGTCCACAGATAATGTGATCCCATTTGGCACAATTTCCAACCCTGGGAAGAACTATTTTTTTCCTTTGTGTATCCAAATAGGAGTCCTGGAAAATGGATGAAGCCATAGTTGGTGCTGTCAACACTGTTGGGTTGCTTCTGTGGGACTTGAATACCTCAGTGTACCTGTGTCCCATGCTTTCCCTGTTTTTTTTTTTTTTTTTCAGGGCCATTTTTACATCATCTTCTGATTCAAGTTCCACAAAAGCCTCACCACTCTGCCTGCCCTCTCTAGTGTAGATAAAGTGGGCACCTGTAGTCCCATCACAAATCATGCAGTTGGAGACCAAGTTCTGCACATCCTCAATTGAGCAGGACCAGGGTAGGGCACAGAGCTTGACTGCAAAACCTTCACCTCCCTCGAGGCCCAGCATCATGGACACTTGGTATGGCAGATGTCAGACAACCTTGGGCACAGATTTTTGTTGTTGTTGTTGTTGTTGTGGCTTAAAGAACTTCAGATGCCTTCAGTGGGAGACACTTCCCATAGGTAACAAATTGTCCATGGAGGTTAGCAGGACAGATTTCTATTAAGTAGCAAGGCTTACAGCTCAAGGCCCTCTAGTTCCACCCAAAGCTTAACAATGCAGAGAGCTCTGAGGAAAGTCCAGGTGCATCCTTTTGTTCTTAACTCACTCTTTCTTTCTTTCCTTTCCTTTTTCTTTTTCTTTCTTCCTTTCTTCCTTTCTTCCTTTCTTCCTTCCTTTCTTTCTTTCTTTCTTTCTTTCTTTCTTTCTTTCTTTCTTTCTTTCTTTCTTTCTTTCTTTCTCTCTCTCTCTCTCTCTCTCTCTCTCTCTCTCTCTCTCTCTCTTTCTTTCTTTCTTTTTATTTTTCGTTGAGACAGAGTCTCACTCTGTGGCCCTCAGTAGAATACTGTGGTGTCATAGCTCTCAGCAACCTCCAATTCATTAGTTTTAAGCATGTCTCTTGCCTCAGCCTCCCAAGTAGCTGGGACTACAGGTGCCTGCCAGAACACCCGGCTTTATTTTAATAGAGACGGGGGTCTCACTCCGGCTCTTGCTGGTCTCGAACCTGAGCTCAGAGCAATACACCTGCCTTAGCCTTCCAGGGTTCTAGCATTACAAGCGTGAGCCACCACGCCTATCCTGTTCTTAACTTTTAGAACAGGACAGCAACACATGCCCTGGTGCTCAGAGCACATGTGCCACCACTGAGGAGGAAGAAGAATTTCATATATTTTAATTATGCACATTTCCTTCCATTTACTATGTGTGAAAGAAAATACAACTTTTGAGTTCTGACAACTAAGTTCATGAAGTTACCACCATGCACTTATGCTGGCAGCACTATACAAACAATGCAGTAAGATTTCATAACCTTGGTATATCAGAAGCTCCCAGCTATGTTCTTTTTGACATGGGATGCTATCTTGCTGAGTGCCATTTATTATTGCTGTTGCATGTTTTTTGTGTGCCATCCCAAGAATGTCATAACATCCATTACAGCAGTGCACAAACATTAAATTTCTTGTTAAACTTGGCAAGAGTGGAAGTGAAATCAGGGATATGTTAGTCAGTTTATGAGGATAATCCCATGAAGAAAATGGCAGTGTACAAGTGGATTAAATGTTTCTTGGAGGGGAGAGAAAGTATCAATTGCAAAAATTGATCAAATTGTGCATCAAGATCATTGCTAACTATTAGAAGAATAGCAGAACAGTAAGCATTGGGAGGGGAGGCTCATGCATGTAATCCAAGCACTCTGGGAGGCTGAGACAGGTAGATTCCTTGAGGTCAGGAGCTAAAGTGAGATCCCCATCTCTACTAAAAATGGAAAAACTATTTGGACGTCATGGTGCTGCCTGTAGTCCTAGTTACTTGGGAGACAGAGGCAGGAAGATCACCTGAACCCAAGGTTTTAAGGTTGCTATGAGCTAAGATGAGGCCACACACTCTATCCAGTGTGAAAAAGTGAGACTCTGTCTCAAAAAAAAGTTGACAGGGAAGAAATTATTAAAATTTTAACAATCTTGGGGGGGGCACCTGTGACTCAGTGTCAGGGCCCAGTCCCATATACTGAGGGTGGCAGGTTCAAACCTGGCCTCGGCCAAACTGCAACAAAAAAATAACAGGGCATTGTGGCGGGTGCCTGTAGTCCCAGCTACTTGGGAGGCTGAGGCAAGGTAATCACTTAAGCCCAGGAGTTGGAGGTTGCTGTGAGCTATGATGCCAGGCACTCTACTGAGGGTGATAAAGTGAAACTCTGTCTCTACCAAAAAATAAAAAAAAATACAATCTTGGCATTAGAAAGGCATGGCTTCTGTATCATGATAATACACTAGCTCACATGGCACTGTCTCTGAGGGAGTTTTTAGTCAGTAAACAAATAGCTGTATTGGTACCCTCTCTCTGCTCACCTGATCTGGCTCCTAATGACTTTTTTTCTTTTCTTGACGATAAAGGAAATATTGAAAGGAGACATTTTGATGACACTGAGGACATCAAGTGTAACATCAAGCTCTGATGGCCATTCCAGAAAAAAAGTTTCAAAATTGCTTTGAAGGGTGGACTAGGTGCTGGGATTGGGGCATAGCTTCCCAAGGGGAGTACTTTGAAGGTGAACATATTGATGTTTAGCAAAGAGGTATGTAAGACCTTTTCTAGGATGTTCACAAACTTAATTGTCAGACTGGTATAATTAATAGCATCTCAGGACATCGTCATGACATATACACACATAAGCTTTGTCTGAAAACCTTCTGTTGACATTTTCTAGTGAGATAATCAGCATAGATATTCACAGAGTTAGTGCATGAGTCTTTAAGGGAAGTCTAAGAGACAATGGTGGAGTGTTTTTGTTGTTGTTGTAGTTTTTGGCTGGGCTGGGTTTGAACCCACCACCTCTGGCTTATGGGGCCACACCCTACTCCTTGAGCCATAGGTCTCACCCAGTGTTTGTTTATTTTTAATGAAATGCTACATCATCACCATCAGTAATGATGCAGAGGATGATAAGCCTGGAACATCATAGACATCAATGGCTCTAAAACTAATTGAAGCTGAAGACTGAAGATACTTAAGATACATTTACTAATTAGTCTTATTTATCCTGTTATTTTTATGCCTATAGTAGCTGTGCCTATCATTTGGAAAGGCCTGTTTCAATATGTATAAGCTGAAGATATTAACAATATGTTATGATGCAATTGGGAATTTTCCTTTCATTAAGATGCATCTTAAATGAATGATTGATTTGGCTTGATTGTATCCACTTGCACTCAGACGGAAACAGTGAAACTTCTAACATTGATATTACTCTTTGTTTTACCATTATCAAGTTTGTGTGTGTTTTCCTTTGTGGATTTTTTTTTTTTTTTGAGACAGAATCTCACTCTGTTGCCCCAGGCTAGAGTGCCATGGTGTCATAGAGAGCTATGGTGTCAGCCTAGATCACAGAAACCTCAAACTCCTGGTTATAAGTGAGCCTCCTGCCTTAGCTTCCCAAGTAGCTCAGACTACATCTAATTTTTTATTTTTAGTAGAAATGAAGTCTCGCTCTCACCCAGCCTGTTCTCAAACTCCTGAACTCAAGTGATTCTACCTCTTCAGTCCCCCAGATTGCTAAGATTACAGGCGTAAGTCACCATGCCCAGAATCTTTTGTGGATTTTATTACAATTGTTCTATTGCTTTAATACTACCAATCAAAAACATAAAACCTAGCACAGAAATATTTCATTGAAGGTTAAAGAAGTAAATCCTAAAATTATTGGAAAACAATTTTATTTTTTTCTGTGACAGAATCTAATTATGTCACCCTTAGTAGAGTGCTGTGGCATCACAGCTCACAGTAACCTCAAACTCTTAGGCTTCAGCAATTCTCTTGCCTCAGCCTCCCAAGCAGCTGGGACCACAGGCACCTGCCACAATGCCTGGCTATTTTTTTGTTGTAGTTGTCATTGTTGTTTAGCAGCCTGGGCCAGGTTCAAATCCACCAGCCTTGATGCATGTTCCTGGTGCCCTACTCACTGAGCCATGGGCACTGAGCCTGATCATTATTTTAGTCAAGCTTTAAATACAAAGAGCATGTTCTTTGCCACAAATTTGGTGATCACTTTGAACACAAAGCTCAAAATGACAGATTTTCAAGTCTAAGGTACCACCTTATCGTCATTTGCATACAAATTCATAATCTAATCATTCAAAAAAGGCAGACATTTGATGGCAAAACTGTTCTAGACTCTGTTGTAGGAAATGGTGATAAGTCTGTCATCAACAGAGAATGATTACAAATACTCTATTGTAATATAATACATATTGAATGCCTGCTGTTTTTCTAAGTACTTGTGAATAGCTTTGTTAATACTCATCTCTTGGTGTTGACAGTCTTTCATAGTTGGCTTCATAGTCAAAGGCAATTTGGACATAAGCTTGCAAGAGATGCTTTTGTGCCTCCTAATGTCACAGTGAGATTGGGCACCAAGCTGTTAGCACATCTTCTATGTTTTTAGGTATTAGCCAGACCTCTTATTAGATCTTCAGTTGTTTTAACAACTTGTGTTTTCTCTCTTGCGGCTCAACAAAGGATGCACTCAGAGTTCTATGGGCCCTTTCCACCTACCTAGCACATCCTATTCCCAATAGTATGAAATATGGACTTTTAATAGATATATATTTTCTCACAGGTTGTAGGTGAGAACACCATTTTTGCTACCAACATCTTGAATATTTTTCTTGTTCTAGCCTCCCAGTGAGGACCATATAGAATGTCATTCTTTGATTTTAGAGTCTGCCAAAGGACATTCTCACACATCTTTCATTTTTTTTTTTTTTAAAGATGGAGTTTTGCTTTGCTGTCTAGATTGGAATGTGGTGATACAATTATAGCTCATAGAAACCTCAAACTAGTTGGTTCAAGTGATCCTTCTGGTTCAGATCCTGAGTATCTGGGACTACAGGCACACACCAACATGCCTGGCTAATCTTTTTCTCTTTTGTAGTGACAGAGTTTCACTTTATCACCCTCAGTAGAGTGCCATGGTGTCACACAGCTCACAGCAACCTCCAACTCCTGGGCTTAGGTGATTCTCTTGCCTCAGCCTCCCCAGTAGCTGGGACCACAGGCATCTGCCACAACACCTGGCTATTTATTTGTTGGAGTTTGGCAGGGTCTGGTTTGAACCTGCCACCCTCAGTACATGGGGCCGGTGCCCTACTCACTGAGCCACAGACGCTGCCCCTGCCTGGCTAATTTTTGTGCATGTTTTAATGTCAGTCCAGATTGGCCTATTATATAATATTTGGACTGACGCTATGGCCAGAGGCAAGGTTAGAGTCAACCTAAGACCTCATCATGGGCCTGAGGACTGCATTGCTATAGGACAGCATGATGATATAGGGAGGAAAGGTAAGACTGAGAAAGGACGTTGGAGTGATTAGTAATTATGCCAAATGCTTTGGGAGGACAGTGAAACTCAAGATTGAAAAGCCATTTTGATGGTCTCTGATGGTATCACTTCATGTCTCATGGAGTAATGTCCCAGGTAAGGTTAATGTGCTCATATTTAGTTTCATGTGATATGTATCACGTGAACAAGGGATACTTAGGATGCTACGAAAGGTGAAAAGACAAATGCATGTGAGAAATAAGTAAACTCAATGATAATTAAGCTCACTTCAGGTGTACATCCCTGTTGAAAGTTGTTCTCATGAACTGTCATGGTACAGCCAATGTCTGCTATGGCTGTGATTGAACATCAAAGGGGTATCTTCTGAAGAAAATAGTAAGGTTCTACACTGAAACTATAATTATATTGGCAGACATGAACATAGAACAAGGACAATTCATACCTATAGTAGTGCTCCATTTGACTTCCAGTGGTGTAGAGATTTGATGTGACTCCTGACTATCTTTCTCAAAGCATCTGTTAAGAAAAAAACCAAAAGAATAGTTAGTGACACATGCTAAAACACATTAAGAAGGCCAGGTGTGTGGCTCAAGCCTGTGATCCTAGCACTCTGGTCTCCTAGAATGTTGGGATTACAGGCATGAGTAATTATGCATGGCCATTTTGCTCAAATCTTTGAGGGAAAAATAGGGATATACATTGTACAATGGTAGTACTAATTCTGTATTATCTATGTAAACATTTTTTAACCTTTTAAATGCTTATACATTCAAAGTGTAACTCTAGAAAGCAATAACAATATCCATAGCAAAATAATGCCCTGTAATATGGTAATCAGTTTTGTCACTTATAAGAAACTTGCCACAACAGCCATTTTCACCCAACAAAGAGAGACAGCCTTTCTCTTCCTACACTTTAGGCAGGAATGAGAAATCTGGTTGATATTTTTACAAGAATTATTGGAAAATCCATTGGAAAATGTCAAAACAGTTTTCCTACACTGCAAGCTTTAAACTAATTGTTACTATTATTATTTTTTTTGGTTGCAGCCATCATTGTTGTTTGGTGGGCCCGAGCTGGATTCAAACCCGCCAGCTCAGGTGTACGTGGCTGGCACCTTAGCCTAGTGAGCCACAGGGGCCGAGCCATAATTGTTATTATTATTATTATTTTTTTTTCTTTTAGAGAAGAGTCTCATTTCATTGCTCTCAGTAGAGTGTTGTGGCGTCACAGCTCACAGCAACCTCCAATTCCTGTGCTTAAGTGATTCTCTTGCCTCAGACTCCCAAGTAGCTGAGGCTACAGGCGCTCGGCTATTTTTTGTTGCAGTTTGGCTAGGGCCTGGTTTGAACCTGCCACTGTTGGTATATAGGGACAGCACCCTACCCACTTAGCCATCCTAAGCTAATAGTTATTAAATACGCTAAAAATCATGGCAACATAGGGCCAGACATTGTGGCTCATCCTGTAGTGCTAGCACTCTGGGAGGCAAAGGTGGGTGCATTGCTTGAGCTGAGGAGTTTGAGACCAGCCTGAGCAAAAGTAAGACATGACAAGGGCATTATGTCAGTGCCAGCTACTCAGGGAGCTGAGGAAAAAGGATCACTTGAGCCCAAGAATTTGAGGTTGCTGTGATATGTGATGCCACAGTACTCTCCTGAGGATGACAAAATGAGACTGTCTCAAAAAAAAAATAATAATGGCAACAGAGCTGCCAAGAGACTCTTTGGACCTCCCAAAGAAAGAGTCATTAGATTATGAAAGCAACAGGAAAAAAAACTTCTTCGGATGCCAAGACAGAAGGCAATGTGAAGGAAACTTCAAACGTGGCTGGAGGTGGAGCAGGAGGTGAAGACCTGCACTCTAGAGCAGTGTCTAACTGGGATCTCTGTTCCCACCAAGATGATACAAGAAGAGTATAAATGGATTGTATGAAAAAAATCATTGATGATGATTTCTCAGGGATAATTAAATGGTGCTTTAACTTTATGAAGAGAGAAGGTTTGAGCCTGAGGACATGAACAAAACTTGCCCCCAAACTTCTACCAGCCCCTTAGAATCAAGTTTTGGAATTTCATTGTGATGTTACCAGTGTTTCAAGGTTCCATTCACATCTGATGTGCCATCCAACAGAAATGTTGATGTCAAATATTTGAAAAAACTGTGGCTGTTAAAAGTATGGACATAAGTGTTGATTAGGATATGGAGAAATTGGAACCTTCATACCCTGCTGGTAGAATTATACAAGTTTGGTGCAACCTTTGGAAAACAGTTTGACAGTTTCTTGAAATGTTGAAACACATTTACCATATGACCCAGCAATTCCACTCTAGTTATAACCCCAAGAGAATTGAAAACAAATGTCCACACAAAAACTTGTAGCAAATGCTCACAGTACCATTATTCATAATAGCCAAAAAGTGGAAACAATCCAAATGTTCATGAGTTGATTGGACAAATGTAGTCTCTTTGTACAATGGAATGTTTTTCAACAATATAAAGAAATGAAGGACTGATGCAGGCTATGAATGAACTGTGAAAAGATGCCAGTATAAATGACCACATGTTACATGATTCTATGCGTATTAAATGTCCAGGAAATGCAATAAGAAGATTATAGAAAGCAATAGTTAGTAGTTGTTTGGTAGAGGGCATAGAGAATGACTGCAAATGAGCCCAAGAGTTTTTTTTAGGGGGTGAACTTTTTTTTTTTGAGATGAGGCAGAGTCTCCGGCTGTTGCCCTTGGTAGAGTACTGTGGCATCACAGTTCACAGCATCCTCGAACTCTTGGGCTTAAGTGATTCTCTTGCCTCAGCCTCCCAAGTAGCTGGGACTACAGGCACCCATAACAACACCCAGTTATTTTTAGAGACGAGGTCTCGCTCTGGCTCAGGTTGGTCTTGAACCTATGAGCTCAGGCAATCCACCCACCTGTGCCTCCCAGAGTGCTAGGATTACAGGTGTGAGAACACCACGCCTGGCCCTGTGAAATCATTTAAAAAGTGTGATATCAGCAATGCTATGGATGGAATGGAGGTTGACGAAATTTATAGGGATGACAAAGACACCAGTAATATAGAAGTTGAAGATGATACTTCTGATATTGACAGTGACAAAGAGCTGTTGGCCTTCTATGTGAGTGATTACAAAAGTTGTGAGATATACAAAACTCAAGAAACATAAAATCCATGTGGACAGAAACAAATGAAGCCCTCCTAGTAATATATATAGATATAATTTGTGAACTTGTTTTTATTGAGGTATGGGACACAGGGTGGGAAATGTCACTATGGGGTATGGGATACCCCTCCC
>CAUYON010181977.1:0-19783 GCA_963573935.1 Arctocebus calabarensis
CACTGGTACGTGGGTGAGGGGATGGAGGAAGGAGAGTTTTCTGAGGCCCGTGAGGACATGGCTGCCCTTGAAAAGGATTATGAGGAGGTTGGTGTGGATTCTGTTGAAGGAGAGGGAGAGGAAGAAGGAGAGGAATACTAAAGTTAAAATGTCACAAAGGTGCTGCTTTACAGGGAAGTTTATTCTGTTTTAAACATTGAAAAGTTGTGGTCTGATCAATTAATTCGTATGTAGCAGTATATGTTCTCATATACAATTACTGACCTATGCTTTAAAACATGAATGCTTTGTTACAGATCCAGGCTGTCCATTTCTCTGATGGGTTTTGAATAAAGTATTCCCTGTCTTAGATGAATTCAGTCCTGTCTTTTCTATTTGGGTGTCTGAATATTTTTCATGTATTCAGAACATTGAGAATGAAGACTGGTTCCAAGTGAGGAACAGGAAATAGACAAGCTCTGGTTCAAATATTTTGTCATTGCAGAAACCAAGGAAGGTGGGGGCGGTGCCTGTTGTTCAGTGGGTAGGGCGCTGGCCCCACACACTCAGGGTGGTGGGTTCGAACCTGGCCCTGGCCAGTTAAAACAGCAGTGGCAACTGCAACAAAAAAAATAGCCGGGCGTTGTGGCGGGTGCCTGTAGTCCCAGCTACTTGGGAGGCTAAGGCAAGAGAATCTCTTAAAACCAAGAGTTTGAGGTTGCTGTGAACTATGACGTCATGGCACTCTACCCAGGGCAACAGAGTGAGACGCTGTCTTAAAAAAAAAAAAAAGAAAGAAACGAAGATATCAGAGACTACTAAAATCATATTGAAAGGAAGATATCAGAGACTACTAAAGTCTATAGGAACAAACTTAAAGGGGCTTTCCCCAATGATACAATATAATTATTGAGAACAATAGTGACAGCAATGGACTAAATAATAAAAATATGTTAAAATCCATGAGCTCATAATAACATTTGTATTTAGTTTTTTAAAAATCAAAAACAGTGGCCATTACTGTGGCTCACACCTATAATCTTAGCAGTTTGGGAGATTGAGGAGGGAGGTTTGCTTGAGGCCAGGAGTTGGAGACCAGCCTAGGCAACATAGCAAGGCTCCTACAAAAAATTTGAAAAAAAAAATAGCCTGGTAGGCTTGGTGCCTGTGGCTCAAGTGGCTAAGGTGCCAGCCACATACACCTGAGCTGGCGGATTCGAATCCAGCCTGAGCCCGCCAACCAACAATGACGGCTGCAACCAAAAAATAGCCAGGCCTTATGGCGGGCACCTGTAGTCCCAACTATTTGGGAGGTGGAGGCGAGGCCAAGGAGAATCAAGGAGATTCAAGGAGAATCGCTTGAGCCCAGAAGTTAAGAGGTTGCAACGGCACTCTGCCCAGGGTGAGAGCTTGAGGCTCTGTCTCAAAAAAAAAAAAAAAATTAGCCTGGTATGGTGGCATGTGCCTATGGTCCCAACTACTAGGGAGGCTGAGGCAAGAGGATGGATTCAACCTAGGGGTTTGAAGCTGCAGTGAGCTGTGATGTCACTGCTCTCTAATCTGAGCAAAAGAGCAAGACCTTGTCAAAAAAAAAAAAGAAAGAAAGAAAGAAAGAAAGAAAAGAAAAACTGTGGCAGTTCCTCAAAAAATGAAACAGAATTACCATATGATCCAGCATTTCCACTTCCAGATATGGACCCAAAAGAATTGAAATCAGAGACTCAAACAGATATTTGTATATATTCACAGCAACATTATTCACAACCACCAAAAAGCAGAATCACCCTATCGATGGATGGATAAACAATGTTTTATATATATATATACACTCACACACACACACAGTGGTATTTTATTCAGCTTTAAAAAAAAGCATTAAATTCTGATACATCCTACAACATAGATGAACCTGGAAAACATTATGCTAAGTGAAAGAAGCCAGACACAAAAGGATAAACAGTATGATTCCAGCTTATATGAGTCACATGGACTAAAATTTATACAGTGATCACCAGGGGATGGAAGAAGGAGATAATGGGGAGTTACTGTTTAATAGTAACAGTTTCAGTTTGGGATGGTGAAAAAGTCCTGGAGATAGATAATAGTAATGGTTGCACAACAATGCAAATGTACTTAATGCTACTAAATTATACACTGAAATATTGTTAAATGGGGGCAGTGCCTGTGGCTCATTAGGTAGGGAGCTGGCCCCATATACCGAGAGTGGCGGGTTCAAACCCAGCCTCGGCCAAACAGCAAAACAGAAAAATAGTTGGCATTGTTGCGGGTTCCTGTAGTCCCAGCTACTCGGGAGGCTGAGGCAAGAGAATCACCTAAGCCCAGGAGTTGGAAGTTGCTGTGAGCTGTGTGACGACACGGAACTCTACTGAGGGTGATAAAGTGAGACTCTGTCACTACAAAAAAAAAAAAAAAAATTGTTAAATGGGGCCAGCCATGATGGTGTGTAACTTTAATCCCAGCTACTTGAAGGGCTGAGGCAGAAAGATCACTGGAGGCCTACATAAGGCCAGGAGTTTAAGGCTGTAATGTGCTATGATCATATCTGTGAATAACCACTGAACTCCAGCTTGGGCAATATAGTGAGACCCTGTCTATTTAAAATTTTTTTTTAAATCATAAATATTATATTTATTTTACCACTACTTTAAGAAAAAAAGCAAACAGTGGAAGTATAAATCAAGAATAAACTAATTGCCTATAGGAGGGGAAAACTTGGTCTAACTAATCTTTGATATATGTATTGTGTCATTTAACTATAGAAACATGTAACCATATTATATAATTATAAGAAAGAACTAAATTGAGAGCAGAGAGAGAAAGAATGAAGGAGGGGTGGGGAAAGGAAGAGCAGAGAGAGGGAAGGAGCGAGGGGGTTGGGGTCTAGGTGTGTGCCACACCTTTTGGGGGCAAAACACGATTGTAAGAGGGTCTTTACCCAACAAATGCAATCAGTGTAACATGGTTTCTTGTACCCTCAATTAATCCCCAACAATAAAAAAAAAAAAGAAAGAAAGAAAGAACTAAATTAAGGTGGGAAAAGTCCCTAAAAATCAAAACCAGGCTTGGCACCTGTAGTTCAGTAGCTAGGGTGCCAGCCACATACACCAGAGCTGATGAGGGTTCAAATCCAGCCCAGGCCTGCCAAACAATGACAACTACAACCAAAAAATAACTGGGGGTGGTGCCTGTGGTTCAGTGGTTAGGGCGCTGGCCCTATATACCGGTTCGAACCCGGTCCTGGCCAGGTAAACCAGGAGTGGCAACTGCAACAAAAAATAGTCGTGCGTTGTGGGCGCCTGTAGTTCCAGCTACTCAGGAGGCTGAGGCAAGAGAATTGCTTAAGTCCAGAAGTTGGAGGTTGTAAGCTGTGACTCCACAGCACTCTACCCAGGACAACAAAGTAAGACTCTGTCTCAAAATAAATAAATAAATAGCTGAGCATTGTAGTGGGCACCTATAGTCCCAGCTACTTGGGAGGCTCAGGCAAGAGAATCGGTTAAGCCCAAGAGTTTGAGGGTGCTGTGAGCTATGACGCCATGGCACTCTACCCAGGGTAACAGCTTGAGACTCTGTCTCAAAAAAATAGCAAAACCAAAATGAAACAAATGAATCTAACCAAACTTCAGGGTAGTTTCTTAACTGCAGAGAGGTGAACTATTTTAAATGAATAATTACTCGAAATTTAACATAGTACAGAGGGCCTATAAAATGGCTCCTCTGTTGTTAACACATCCAATAGGAAATTGGAGTTATTGTGATGAGTGGCACAAAACTTGTGGCCTCCCTATGAACAAATTCCCTACATGTGAATAAGAAGAAGAAATTATGAAATGTATGTGGTGAGTGTATGGCTGATCACTGTATAATTCTTTCTACTTTACTATATGTTTGAAAAATTGCCTAATAAAGTATTAGAAAAAACATTTTTTTCTCTTTTGAGACAGAGTTTTAAGCTGTCACCCTGGGTAGACCCATGGTGTCACAGCTCACAGCAACCTCAATCTCTTGGGCTCGAGAGATTCTCTTGCCTCAGTCTCCCAAGTAACTGGGACTACAGGTGCAAGCCACAACACCCGACTGTTGTTGTTGCAGTTGTCATTGTTGTTTTAGCTGGCGAGGGCTGGATTTGAACCTGCCATCCTTGGTATACGTGGCTGGCGCCCTACCCACTGAGCTATGGACACTACCTATATTAGAAAATTTTTGAAAAAGAAAAAGAAGGCTCGGCGCCTGTGGCTCAAGCAACTAAGACGCCAGCCACGTACACCTGAACTGGTGGGTTCGAATCCAGCCTGGGCCCGCCAAACAACAATGATGGCTGCAACCAAAAAATAGCCGGGCATTGTGGCAGGCACCTGTATTCCCAGCTACTTGGGAGGCGGAGGCAGGAGACTCACTCGAGCCCAGGAATTGGAGGTTGCTGTGAGCTGTGATGCCACAGCACTCCACCCAGGGTGACAGCTTGAGGCTCTGTCTCAAAAAAAAAAAAAGAAAAGAAAAGAAAAGAAAAAGAAAAAGGGTGGCAACTGTGGCTCAAGGAGTAGGGCGCCAGCCCCATATGCTGGAGATGGCAGGTTCAAACCCGGCCCGGGCCAAAAACTGCAAAAAACAAAAGAACAAAAACAAAAAACTCTTGGGCAGCGCCTGTGGCTCAGTGAGTAGGGCGCTGGCCTCATATGCCCAGGATGGTGGGTTTAAACCTGGCCCCAGCCAAACTGCAACAAAAAATAGCCAGGCATTGTGATAGGCGCTTGTCGTCCCAGCTACTCAGGAGGCTGAGGCAAAACAATTGCCTATGAGCTGTGACGCCTTGGCACTCTACCAAGGCTGTCAAAGGGAACTCCACCTCTAAAATAAATAAATGAAAGAAAGGAAGGAAGGAAGGAAGGAAGGAAGGAAGGAAGGAAGGAAGGAAGGAAGGAAGGAAGGAAGGAAGGAAGGAAGGAAGGAAGGAAGGAAGGAAAGAAAGAAATTTAACATGGTAATTTGATTATATATCCATTATATATCCATAGTAAGGTATCTATAAACTCCCCCCAAATGTACAATGTTTTCAGTAATTATATTGCTGGTAATAACAGTAATATTATTATTTTGAAACGATTACATATTAGAATAAATCAAATAAGTAAAGTCACAATAGTAATGTTACTATTATAGTCTAAGAACCTTAAGCAGAATGCTGTGGCTCACACCTGTAATCCTAGCACTCTGTAGGCTGATGCAGGAGGATTGCTTGAGATCAGCTTGAGCAAGAGAGAGACCCACATCTCTAAAAATGGCTGGGCATTGTGGCAGGATCCTATAGTCCCAGCTACTGGGAGGCTGAGGCAAGCAGATCACTTGAGCTAAAGAGTCTCAGGTTGCTGTGAGCTATGATGACTCTACTCAGGGTGACAATGTGAGACTCTGTCTTAAAAAAAGGAAAGGAAGGGTGGCACCTGTGGCTCAAAGGAGTAGGGTGCTAGCTCCATATGCCAGAGGTGGGGGGTTCAAACCCAGCCCCGGCCAAAAACTGCAAAAAAAAAGGAAAGGAAAAAATAATAAATTGTCAGGGCGGCACCTGTGGCTTATCAAGTAGGGTGCCAGCCCCATATACCAAAGGTGGTGGGTTCAAACTCGGCCTTAGCTGAACTGCAAAACAGAAAAATAGCCAGGCATTGTGGTGGGCGCCTACAGGCTCAGCTATTCAGGAGCCTGAGGCAAGAGAATCGCCTAAGCCCAGGAGTTGGAGGTTGTCATGAGTTGTGTGATACCACAGCACTCTACCAAGGACGATAAAGTGAGACTCTGTCTCTAAAAAAAAAAAATAAATAAATAACATAAATAAATAGTCAGGCGGCGCCTGTGGCTCAGTGGGTAGGACGCCAGCCCAATATACCAAGGGTGGCGGGTTCAAACCCAGCCCCTGCCAAACTGCAACAAAAAAATAGCTGGGCGTTGTGGCCGGCACCTGAAGTACCAGCTACTCGGGAGGCTGAGGCAAGAGAATCGCCTAAGCTCAGGAGTTGGAGGTTGCTGTGAGCTGTGATGCCACGGCAGTCTACTGAGGGTGATAAAGTGAGACTCTGTCTCCACAAAAAAATAAAATAATAAGATAATAATAAATTGTCGTTTTATGTCAACAAGTTTTGGGGTGTCTGGTTACACAGCAGTAGATAACTGAAACAGGGTTTATATACACATCTGGCAAGAGAATACTGTATTCTGTTTTGCCACATTCTCTAAGACAATTATCACCCCTAATCCACAGAAATGAAATACTGAAAATTATTTATAAAATCCTTCATAAATATCTTTCTTTTTATTTATTTATTTTGAGACAGAGCCTCAAGCTGTCACCCTGGATAGAGTGCCGTGGCATCACAGCTCATAGCAACCTCCACCCTGGGCTCAAGTGAGTCGCCTGTCCCTGCATCCGCCCGCTACAACACCCGGCTATTTTTTTTTTTTTTTGGTTACAGCCATCATTGTTGTTTGTCGAGCCCAGGCTGGATTCGAACCTGCCAGCTCAGGTGTACGCGGCTGGCGCCTTAGCCCGTTGAGCCACAGGCGCCGAGCCTTTCTTTTTAGTGTGTTTTGAGGTTATAGTATTTTGCCCCATTTGGCAATTAAATGCAAGATCATATACTTCAGCAATCTAATAGTAATAAAAATGAAATGATTTAGGGGCGGCGCCTGTGGCTCAGTGAGTAGGGCGTCGGTCCCATGTGCCGAAGGTGGCGGGTTCAAACCCAGCCTCCGCCGAACTGCAAAACAGAAAAATAGCCAGGCGTTGTGGCGGGCGCCTGTAGTCCCAGCTACTCGGGAGGCTGAGGCAAGAGAATCACCTAGGCCCAGGAGTTGGAGGTTGCTGTGAGTAGTGTGACGCCACGGCACTCTACCAAGGGCAATCGAGTGAGACTCTGTCTCCACAAAAAAAAAAAAAAAAAAAAAATGAAATGATTTATTAGACTAGAATTTTGTTATTAAGCAAATATAGGTATATATATAAAGATATAGGAGTATCTGAGGGCTAGACCAAAACCCTTCACAAAAAATGCACACATATACATATGAAAATATTCACAAAAAACTTATCTACAGAGACCACGTAACACTTGGTATGTGGTATTGCCTGTGTATGCTAACTCCGTCACCCTTTCCAGCCCAGTGCCAATCAACAGTTATTTAAGGGGGGTAAATTATATACAAAGAAATGAACAAAAACATTCAAAATTCTACACCAAAAATGTCAAAGCTCAGGCGTGGTGGTTCACTCATGCCTATAATCTTAGCACTTCAAGAGGCTAAGGCAGGCGGATTGCCCTGAACTCACAGGTTCGAGACCAGCCTGAGCAAGAGCGAGATCCTGTCTTTAACAATAACTGGCATTGAGACCCCGTCTCAAAAAAAAAAAAGATGTAGTTTCAGACCAGGCACAGTGGCTCACAGCTATAATCCTAGCACTCTGGAAAGTTGAGAGAGGAGGATTGCTTGAGCTCAGGAGTTTGAGACCAGCCTAAGCAAAAGTGAGACTAAAAATAGAAAAACTAACTGGGTGTTGTGGTAGCACCTATAGTCGCAGCCACTTGGGAAGCTGAGATAAGAGGATCACTTGAGCCTAGGAGTTTGAGGCTGCTGTGAACTACAATGACACCATGGCACTCTACCCAGGGCTAGAGTGAGATTATCTAAAAAAAAAAAAAAAAAAAAAAAAAAAGATTACACTTCATACATTAGCCAGCTAGATGGATTCAATTAACATCATAAACAGTGCAGCCATGAGAATTGAGTGTGATTTGAGTTAGAATCTAACTGGTAGTGCTCAGTACCCATAGCTCAGTGAGTAGGGTGCTGACCACATACACTGAAGGTGGCAGGTTCGAGCCTGGCCCAGGCCAGCTAAACAACAATGACAACTGCAACCAAAAAATAGCTGGGCATTGTGGTGGGCACCTATAGTCCTAGCTACTCGGGAGGCTGAGGCCAGAGAATCACTTAAGTCTAAGAGTTTGAGGTTGCTGTGAGCTGTGATGCCACAGCACTCTACCATGGACAACATGGTGAGACTCTGTCTCAAAAAAAAAAAAAGAATCTAACTGGTAGAGTTTAGATAAAAAATGACTCAGATATAGGGCAGGTTTCCATTTGGTGAATGGAGAGAGGTAGAGAATATAAGTGGAAAGGGAGGCCAGGTACAGTGGCACACACTATAACTGCAGCACTCTGGGAGGCCAAGGTGGACAGGTTGCTTGAGCTCAGGAATTTGAGACCAGCCTAAGCAAAAACAAGATCTAGTTCTACTAAAAATAGAAAAATTAGGCTCGGCACCTGTGGCTCAAGCGGCTAAGGCACAAGCCACGTACACCTGAGCAGGCGAGTTCGAATCCAGCCTGGCCCCCAAACAACAATGACGGCTGCAACCAAAAAATGGCTGGGGGCAATGCCTGTGGCTCAGTGAGAAGGGCGCCGGCCCAGTGTACCAAAGGTGGCAGAATAGCTGGGCGTTGTGGTGGGCACCTGTAGTCCCAGCTACTCAGGAGGCTGGGAAAGAATCGCCTAAGCCCATGAGTTGGAGGTTGCTGTGAGCTGTGATGCCACAGCACTCTATCCAGGGTGACAGCTTGAGGCTCTGTCTCAAAAAATAAAATAAAATAAAAACAGAAAAATTATCTGGGCGTGGTGGTGCATGCTCCAGTCCCAGCTTCTAGGGAAACTGAGGCAGGAGGATCATTTGAGCCCGGGAGTTTGAGGTTACAGTGAGCTACAATGATGCCACTGTATTCTACCTAGGGCGACAGAGTGAGATTCTGTTTCAATAAAAAGAGAGAGAATGATAGTGCTATAAACCTGTGGTCTCTAATCCCCCATCCACAGTCTGGCACCAGTCTGTGGCCTGTTAGGATACAGGGTGCACAGCAGGAGGTAAGCAGCAGGCAAGTGAACAGAAGCTTCATCTGTATTTTAAGCTGCTCCACATAGCTCACATCAGCACCTGAGCTCTGCCTCCTATCAGATCAGTGGTGACATTAGATTCTCAAAGGTATGCAAACCCTATTGTAAACTGCACATGTGAAGGATCTAGTTGCATGTTCCTTATGAGAATCTAATACCTGATGGTCTAAGGTGGAGCTGAGAACATAAGCAACACATTTCGGGTGTCACTGTCTCCTATTACCCCCAGGTGGGACCATCTAGTTGTGCAAAAATAAGCTTGGGGCTCCCACTGATTCTGCATTATGGTGAGCTGGATAATTATTTCATTATATATTACTATGTAATAATAATAGAAATAAAGTGCAAAATAAAAGTCATGTGCTTGAATCATCCAGAAATCACCACTCCTTGTCCTTGAAAATACTGTCTTCTATAAAAATGGTCCCTGACTTGGCATCTGCAGCTCAGTGGCTAGGGCAGTGGCCACATACACTGGGGCAGGCGGGTTCAAACCCAGCCCAGCCCACGCTAAACAACGACAACTGCAACAAAAAAAAAATAGCTGGGCATTGTGGCGGGGACCTGTAGTCCCAGCTACTTGGGAGGCTGAGGCAAGAGAATTGCTTGAGCCCAAGAGTTTGAGGTTGCTGTGAGCTGTGATGCCACAGCACTCTACTAAGGGTGACATAGTGAGACTCTGCGTCAAAAAACAACTAGTTCCAAGCTTGGCGCCTGTGGCTCAGTGGGCTAAGGCGCCAGCCATGTACACCTGAGCCGGTGAGTTCGAATCCAACCCCGGCCCATCAAACAACAGTGATGGCTGCAACCAAAAAAAAAACAAAAAAAACAACCAGTTCCTGATACGAATAAGATTGGGGTTACTACTGTAGATCATCGTTCCAATCCATTATCAGAAATAATGAATCAGAAGGTCCAAGATGATATGGCAAAGAAGAGCTAACTTTGGAAAAAGGCCTTTGGCCAAGTACCTAAGAAATAGTTCAAAGGGACATAGGCAGAGGAAGAGGAATCCATTAGGAAGATGGATTATCTCTCATGTTAGAAATTATTTAGAGAAATAATAGCTCAATGCTCCTTTGGGCATCTAGGATATTAAGGACCAAGATACTCAAGATCTTATTTGTCTATTGGCTAAAAATCTCTCACAGTTCCTTGCCACATAGGCCCCCAAAGGGCAACACAAAACATGGCAACTGACTTTCCTCAGGGCAAGTATGCAAAAGAGCAAGAGAAAGCCCCCAAAATGGAAGTCATAGTCTATTTGTAACCTAATTTCAGAAGTAACATCTCAGGGGTGGTGCCTATGGCTCAAGGAGTAGGGCGCTAGCCCCATATACCAGAGATGGCGGGGTCAAACCCAGCCCTGGCCAAAAATTCAGAAAAACACACACACATACAAAAAGAAGTAACATCTAATCAAGTTTGCTATAGTTTTATTTATTTTTCTTTTTACCATTCTATTTTCATATATATATTTGCTTAAAATTAGTGAATTTCTAGGCCAGGTTCAGGTAAGTGAAGGGCCTTTTTAAGCAGTTTATATTTCTGAGATGCAAAAGTATGCTGCAAACACAGTCCAGAGCAAAATGAGAAATAACATCATTCTAAAGACAGTCTTAGAAATTCTAATCCATCTTTCATGTTTACGTGGATGGAGCTGGAACATATTCTTCTTAGCAAAGTATCTTAAGAATGGAAGAAAAAGGGCAGCGCCTGTGGCTCAAAGGAGTAGGGCGCTGGTCCCATATGCCAGAGGTGGTGGGTTCAAACCTAGCCCTGGCCAAAAACTGCAAAAAAAAAAAAAAAAAGAATGGAAGAAAAAGTATCCAATGTACTAGGCCCTACTATGAAGCTAATTTATAGCTTTCATATGAAGGCTATCACCCAATTATAGCACAAGAATATGGGGAAAGGGCATGGGTGGGGAGGGGAGATGGGAGGATGGGTGGAGGGAGGGTAATTGGTGGGATCACATCTACGGTGCATCTTAGAAGGGTACAGATGAAACTTACTAAATGCAGAATACAAATGTCTTCATACAACAATAACTAGGAAAGTTTAAAATAGTGTTTAACTATATTAAACAGTTTGATGAAAATGTTTCAGATTGTATATGAAGCCAGCACACTGTACCCCATGATTGCACTAATGTACACAGCTATGATTTAATTAAAAAATAAAAATAAAAATAAATGCTAATCCAGTGAGTTAAGATGTTTCCTTTCTCTGGTAGCAGAGTTAACTCACACCTAGATGCTAGGCCACCATTCACAAGTTTAGTCAAGAATGGAGTACACTGAGGCAAGAGAATCGCCTAAACCCGGGAGTTGGAGGTTGCTGTGAGCTGTGATGCCACAGCACTCTACCAAGGGTGATAAAGTGAGATTCTGTCTCTACAAAAAAAAAAAATTAAAAAAAAAAAAAAGAAAAGAAAACAGAGTACAGACCACCAAAAACAAGACCAACCAGTCCTCCCCATGTTACAGTACAGATTTTACAATTGAAGTCACCTATATTCAAAGGTAAACTTACAAAACTTTTGTAAGCTACTTGTGCTGTCAACATGGGATCACTGCCATTGGTTAAGCCAGCAGCAATAGGAGCCTGTCACATTCATGATGTGTTAAAAAAGTTGTTTGCTATTGGGCTGCAGAGAGCTGCATTAAGTCTGCTCTCTGCAGACTTATAATATGATAAATATAATAAAACATGTTAATCCATGCTCAAGGAAATTTCTTTCTGGTTCTGGAAATGGGTCGATTTTTTGGTTATGATACTGAAAATTGTTCAATTTTCCTTGATAGTATCATCAGGTTTATGACTTCCCATCTTGAGCCTTATGATTTCCTTCTGCTAGCAGTCACTGCCTCCCCCATCTTCCTCAGCCACTCAAGGGCTCACTGCAACCTTTGTTCAACTTGCCTAGGTACAGCCATCTTTGGCTGACAGTAACTCAGCCTGGGGCAGTTCAGGGTTGTGGCCCACTTTTGCAGTAAGTAATTAGAAGTGAATCACTAGGTCCTACAGTTAAGGGTTACATAAGAACATAAATACCAGAAAGCAAGGATCAGTGGGAGTCATTTAAAAGGCTATGTACCATAATTACCCAGCTCTCTGTATTTAATGGTTGCAAATGTCATATTCCTGAAGTGAGGATCTGATTGGTCAAGTTTGTGTTACAGGTCTGCTTATAGGTCAATGAGGCTTAGCTAAAAGGGATAAGATTATCTAATACATTATATTATTTTTAAATATGACCACTTCTAGGGAAGAGGAAATTGTTGTAGGCTTAGCAGTCACATGAAAATATATCTATCTATTACAGGGTGGCGCCTGTGGCTCAAAGAAGTAGGGCACTGGCACCATGTGCTGGAGGTGGCGGGTTCAAACCCAGCCCCGGCCAAAATACTTATATATATTACAAAGATACACTATAAAGCTATAAGAACTATATAAAAACTAAAAAGATGAACTTGAGATTCAGTATTGTGAAATTGATCTAAAGAACATTTTCAGGTCACGCATGGCAGCTCACACCTATAATTCTAGCACTCTAGAAGGCTAAAGTGAAAGGATCCTTTGAGCTTAGGAGTTCCAGACCAGCCTGAGCAAGAATGAGACTCCTGTCCCTACTAAAAATAGAAAAATTGTCCAGGAATGGTGGTGGGTACCTGTAGTACTAGTTACTCAAGAGGCTAAGGCAGGAGAATCACTTGAGCCCAGGAGTTTGAGGTTGCTGTGAGCAAGACTGACACTATAGCACTCTAGCCTGGGCAACAGAGTGAGACTCTGTCTCAAAAAAACCAAAAAGTTTTCACTCAGTCTTATAGATGATGTGTTGGCTTTTAGAGCTAAAGGGAGGGGGGAAATCTTCATTTTATCACAACCAGATACAACTTAAAGGGATAATTTACACAGATCTTACCTGTATTTACTAAACCAAATTAGAAGACTCTCAGAATTATGAAGGAAGTGGTGGAGAAGGGGATAAAGAACATGGTGGATGTAGTAGAAATAAGACCACTAAAAGAAGAAATTTTATTTTTTCTATTGTTTATTTATTGAGAGAGTCTTACTCTGTCACCCCAGGCTAGAGTGTCATGGTGTCAGCCTAGTGCAAAGTAACCTCAAACTCCTGGGTTCAAACCATCTTCCTGACTCAGTCTCCTGAGTAGCTGGGATTATAGGCACCTGCCACAATGCCCAGTTAATTTTCTTTATTTTATTAGAGACAGGGTCTCACACTTGCTCAGGCGGGTCTCAAACTCCTGAGCTCCTGGGATCTTCCTGCCTCAGCCTCCCAGAGTTCTAGGATTACCAGCATGAATCACCTCATCCAGCTTATTATTTATTTATTTTTATTTTTCAGATTAATATAAGAGTGCATACTATTGGGTTACATTGTTGGCATTTGTTAGGTAGCATCCAAGTTGTAATACAGGCCTTTACCCAGAAAGTGTGCTATATATTCCTACACCGTACCCATTAGGTGGGAGCCTCCTAAGCTTCCCCTTCCTCCCTTACTTCAATTCAATTGTGTTTTTCTCTTGTGTGGGACTGTGGTTGTCCATCTGCTAGTTTCTTTTTTTCTTTCTTTCTTTTTTTTTTTTTTTTTGAGACAGAGCGTCAAGCTGTCACCCTGGATAGAGTGCTGTCGCAGCACAGCTCACAGCATCCTCTAATTCCTGGGCTCAAGTGAGTCTCCTGCCTCTGCCTCCCAAGTAGCTGGGACTACAGTTGCCCGCCACAATGCCCACCTGGACTTAAATCAGGACTTAAAAAAAAAATTTTTTTTTTTTTTTTTTTTGAGACAGAGCCTCAAGCTGTCACCCTGGATAGAGTGCTGTGGCATCACACATCACAGCTCACAGCAACCTCCAATTCCTGGGCTCAAGCGAGTCTCTTGCCTCAGCCTCCCGAGTAGCTAGGACTATAGGCGCCAGCCACAACACCCAGCCATTTTTTGGTTGCAGCCGTCATTGTTGTTTGGCGGGCCCAGGCTGGATTCGAACCCGCCAGCTCAAGTGTATGTGGCTAGTGCTTTAGCCCGTTGAGCCACCGGCGCCGAGCCAGGACTTAAAAAAAATTAACAAAACATGTCAATTCTTCTCAAATCTATCTATAGATTAATGCAATTCCGATCAAAATCAAAAAGACTGTATGTGTGTGTGTTCACACACATAATATCTAAGCATGTACTTGACACAGAGCAGATGGCACAATACCAGAGGAAGTTTTTTATACATAGCAAACGAAAGTGTCTATGGGCCACTTCACATTTAGGTTATTAAGTATGAGGTGTCCAATTTCCTTAAGTAATAATTCTGACAGTTAATGTCACTAACATTCCACTTTGACACTTTTTTTTTTTTTTGCAGTTTTTGGCTGGGGCTGGGTTTGAACCCACCACCTCCAGTATATGGGGCCGGTGCCCTACTCCTTGAGCCACAGGTGCTGACCGAAACGTCTTATTTTTATTGTGAAGGTACATCCTCATTCTCTCAAATTTTTTTCTTTCAATTTTTTTGTTTTTTTGAGACAGAGCTTCAAGCTGTCGCCCTGGGTAGAGTGCCGTGGCATCACAGCTTACAGCAACCTCAAACTCTTGGGCTTATGTGATTATCTTGCCTCAGCCTCCCGAGTAGCTGGGATTACAGGTGCCCTCCACAACTCCAGCTATTTTTTGGCTGTAGTTGTCGTTGTTTGGCAAGCCCAGGCTGGATTCAAATCCTCCATCTCTGGTGCAAGTGGCTGGCACCCTAGCCACCGAGCTACAGGGGCAACTCTCTTTCAATTTTTTTTTTAGAGTAATTTTTGTGAAACCACAGATATGTCAAAAATTCAGGTTATTTTCACACCTTTAATCCTAGCACTTTGGGAGGCGGAGATAGGTGGATTATTTGATCTTAGGAGTTCGAGACCAGCCTGAGCAAGAGTGAGACCTCACCTCTAAAAATAGCCAGACATTGATTGTGATGGGCACCAGTGGTCCCAGCTATTTGGGAGGCTGAGAACAGAGAATAGCTTAAGCCCAAGGATTTGAGGCAGCAGTGAGCTATGAAGCCACAGCACTCTACCTAGGGCAACATAGTGAGACTCTGTCTCAGAAAAAAAAAAAAAAAATTCATGTTATTTTCGAAGATGAGTTCTGTCATAGAATCCATGCAGTGCAGAGAGAAATGGTGTAGAAATGGTATAGAATGCAGTGTCATGATCATAGTTCGCTCAAATCCCTGGGCTCAAAATACCACTAAAGTGTTTGGGAAGGATGTGATTAACGAATGCACAGTACTTTGATGGTTTGAGAAATTCCATTCTGGTGAAATTTTTTTTTTTTTCTTAAACAGAGCCTCAAGCTGTCGCCCTGGGTAGAGTGCGGTGGTATCACAGCTCACAGCAACCTCCAATTCCTGGGCTCAAGTGATTCTCCTGCCTCCACCTCCCAAGTAGCTGGGACCACAGGCACCCGCCACAACGCCTGGCTATTTTTTGGTTGCAGCCATCATTGTTGTTTGGCGGGCCCAGATTGAATTCGAACCCACCAGCTCAGGTGTATGTGGCTGGGGGCTGGCGCCTTAGCCGCTCAGCCATAGGCGCCGAGCCCATTCTGGTGATTTTTTTTTGAGACAGGGCCTCAAGCTGTCACCCTGGAGAGAGTGCCATAGCATCACAGCTCACAGCAACCTCCAATTCCTGGGCTCAAGCAAGTCTCCTGCCTCTGCCTCCCAAGTAGCTGGGACTACAGGCGCCTACCAGAACGCCCAGCTATTTTTTGGTTGCAGCCATCATTGTTGTTTGATGGGCCCGGGCTGGATTCGAACCTGCCAGCTCAGGTGTGGCTGGTGCCTTAGCCTGTTGAGCCACAGGCACCGAGCCCATTCTGGTGATTTTTAATCTTCAAAATAAGCCATGTGTAGGGTGGCATCTGTGGCTCATCCAGTAGGGCACCAGCCCCATATACTGAAGGTGGTGGGTTCAAACCCATCCTCGGCCGAACTGCAAAACAGAAAAATAGCCGGGCGTTGTGGTGGGCACCTGTAGTCCCAGCTGCTCGGGAGGCTGAGGTAGGAGAATCGCCTAGGTCCAGGAGTTGGAGGTTGCTGTGAGGTGTGTGAGGCCACGGCACTCTACCAAGGGTGACAAACTGAGACTCTGTCTCTACGAAAGAAAAGAAAAAGAAAAAGAAAGAAAGAAAGAAAGAAAAGAAAGAAAGAAAGAAAGAAAGAAAGAAAGAAAGAAAGAAAGAAAGAAAGAAAGAAAGAAAGAAAGAAAGAAAGAAAGAAAGAAAGAAGCCATGTGGGTGACCTGAGGCCAAGGTGGGATGGATAATGCTGTAGTGGAAATGAATTCATCTTAACCTGCATGTGAATTAGTAACAAGGTCTGACATTATTATTTCAGCAATATTGGGCCATTCAAAACAAATCAGCGGCTTGGTGCCTGTGACTCAAGTGGCTAAGGCACAGGCCACATACACCTGAGCTGGGGGGTTCCAATCCAGCCGGGGGCCCACCAAACAACAATGATGGCTGCAACCAAAAAACAGCTGGGTGTTGTGGCAGGCATCTGTAGTACCAGCTACTTGGGAGACAGAGGCAGGAGACTTGCTTGAGCCCAGGAGTTGGAGGTTGCTGTGAGCTGTGATGCCACAGCACTCTATCCAGGGTGACAGCTTGAGACGCTGTCTTCAAAAGAAAAAAAAAATCTGCCATGCAAAGAAGCTGGATAGATTAGTTACACATGAATTAAGTAAGTATCAGAAGAGAAATTGTCTTGAAGTTTGCCTTTCTTTGTTGTCACGACATGAAGGTGAACCATTTAAAGGTGAATCATTTCTACACCATATCTTTATGTATTATGGAAAACATTCTTTTTGATAATTGCAAGAATTCAGCACATCAGTTGGATAGAGAAGAAGTGCTGAGTCATAGTCCAAAAGCAAATATTCATCAGAAAAAGCTTATGGTGTCTGTTTGGTGACCCAGTGCTGGTATTACCCACTACAGCTTCATGAAACCTAGTCACTTACAGCAGGCCCCCTCATCATTCTAAGGCTTGGGTCGATATCACTTATGTAGGTACTTAACTTAGGCATTATGTTATAAATTGCCTTTCTCTTTCCTTATAAGAAAGCTGAAAGATGAGACTATTTACTACTCAGGAAGCTAAATACAGGCTAAGGTGAAGGACTTAAGTAAGATTAAATTTGGCTCTGCCTCATAATAAATAAAGTATACAATTCAATGGCTTTTAGTATATTCAGAGTTGAGCAACTATTACATTTTCATCACCCCCAAAGAAATCCTGTAACCTAGAAAATCACTAGCCCTAGGCAGTGATTTCTGTCTATCTATATTTTCCTATTCTGGACATTTCATATAAAAGGAGTCACAATTTGTAGACATGTATAACTGGCTTCTTTCTTTCTTCTTTTTCCAATCCATTCAAATAGATACATTTTAGAAATATTTCCATTTCTTTGATCCAGATTGTTATGAGAAATACTACAAGGGCGTAAAATTTTAGAAAAGTAGAAATGGATCTTACTATGTTACATACGTTCATCTCGGACTCCTGGCCTCAAACAATTCTCATACCTTATCCTCATGAAATCCTCCTGTCTTAGCCTCCCAAAGTGCTAGTATTACAAGTATGAGCTACCATATTCAGTTGAAGCACAGAAGTTTTTGATTTTGATGAAGTCAAATTTATCTACTTTGTTGTTGTTGTTGCTTATCCTTTTGGTGTCATATCTAAGATAGCTTTGCCTAACTCAAGGTCATTAAGACTTAATTCTGGAGGCACCTGTGACTCAGTGGGTAGGGCGCCAGCCCCATATATTGAGGGTGGCGGGTTTGAACCCGGCCCCAGCCAAACTGCAACAAAAAAATAGCCAGGTGTTGTGGTGGGTGCCTGTAACTACTTGGGAGGCTGAGGCAAGAGAACTGCCTAAGCCCAGGAGTTGGAGGTTGCTGTGAGCTGTGACACCATGACACTCTACTGAGGGGGACAAAGTGAGACTCTGTCTCTTAAAAAAAAAAAAAAAAGACTTAATTCTATATTATCTTCTTTAAGTTTATGTAGTTGTAGCTATTACATTAAGGCTATGATCTTTTTTTTTTTTTTGAGACTTAGTCTTGCTCTACTGACTGTGACAGAGTGCCGTGGCCTCAGCCTAGCTCACAGCAACCTCAAACTCCAAGACTCAAGCAATTCTCCTGTCTCAGCCTCCCTAGTAGCTGGGACTACAGTGCGAGCATGCCAAGCTAATCTTTGTTAGAAATTTCAGTTTCTAGTAGACATAGGGTCTTGTTTTGCTCAGGTTGAACTCAAAATCCTGGCCTCAAGCAATCCTTCCATCGCAGCCTCCCAGAGTACTAGGATTATAGGTATGAGCTGCCACACCCAGCCACTATGATCCATCTTGAGTTAATTTTTGTGTATGTGTGAGGAAAAGAACTGCATTAGGGAGAGAGAATCAATATGCTTGACTGATGGAAGAAAGGAAGGAAGGGAGGGAGGGAGGGAGGGGAAGAGGAACAAAGAAAGGAAGAGAAGGGGAGGAGAGGGGAGAGGAGGAGAAGAGAGGAGAGGAATATGAGAAGGAATTTATTAGGGAAATAGGTTCACACAATTATTATGGAGGCTGATCAGTTCCAATTATGGAAGCTGGAAAAATGGAAGACACTAGTGTGGCACAGTTTGAGTCTCAAGGCTTGAAAACCAAGAAATCGACAGTGTAATATTCAGTCCAAGGCCAAAAGCCCGAGAACCTGCTAGTGCAAATCCTGGAGTCCAAAGGCTAGAGAACTTGAAGTTCTAATCTCCAAGAGTAAGAGAAGAAATACGTCTCAGCTGCAAGAAAGACAGAGTTCATCTTTCTTTTGCCTTGTTCTATTTGGGCCCTCAGCTGATTGGATGGTACCCAACCACATTCATTGAGGGTGTATATTCCTTTACTCAGTCCACTGATTCAAAAGCCAGTCTCTTCTGCAAATACCCTCACAGATATACCCAGAAATCATGTTTTACTACCTATCTGCGTATCCCTTATCTAGTCAAGTTAAAGCCTAAAATTTACCATCACAGGATCCAGCTTCATTCTTTGGCCTATGGACAGTCAGTTCTCTCAACACTATTTATTGAAAGTGTTATTCTTTCACTATTGTTTTGTCTTGGCATCTTTTCAAAAATTAATTGACCGTAAATGTGAACTTCTTCTCTGTACTCTCCATTGTAGCCTACTAACCTGTTACATCTAACCATATGCCAATACCACATAGTCTCAATTACCGTAGCTTTGTAGAAAGTTTCGAAATCAGGACTCATAAACCCCTTTTGTTCTTTTTCAAGATTGTTTTGACCATTCTACGTCCCTTGCATTTTCATATGAATTTCAGGATAAGCTTGTTAATTTTCACAAAGAACCAGTGAGGGGTGATTTTGATAGGAGTTATATCGTATCTGTACATGGGGGATGTTTTCTTTCTTTCTTTCTTTTTTTTTTGTGGAGACAGAGTCTCACTCGATCGCCCTTGGTAGAGTGCCATGGTGTCACACTGCTCACAGCAACCTCCAACTCCTGGGCCTAGGCGATTCTCTTGCTTCAGCCTCCCGAGTAGCTGGGACTGCAGGCGCCCGCCACAAGGCCCGGCTATTTTTCTGTTTTGCAGTTCGGCCGAGGCTGGGTTTGAACCCCCCATCTTCGGCACATGGGACCGACACCCTACTCACTGAGCCACAGGTGCCACCCTTTACTGTTTTTGTATGGGTCTATTTCTGGGTTCTCTGTTCTGTTCCACTCATCTATTTGTCTATTCTCTCCCCCAAACCACTTGAATTTA
>CAUYON010181980.1:0-18291 GCA_963573935.1 Arctocebus calabarensis
ATGTGTGGAACATATTTGAAGGGTCAGGAGAAAACTAAATACGGCTAACTGTAACAGTACGATAAAAACATTTCTGAATGTATATGAATCGTGCCCTATGATTGCACCAATGTACAGAATTATGATTCAATAAAATTATAATAATAAAAAATAAAATAGAGTGGCGCCTGTGGCTCATGGGTAGGACGCCAGCCCCATATACAGAGGGTGTCCGGTTCAAACCCGACCTTGGCTGAACTGCAACAAAAACAAAGTCAGGCATTTGAGCAGGCACCTGCAGTCCTAACTACTCAAGAGGCTGAGGCAAGAGAATTGCCTAAGCCCAGGAGTTGGAGGTTGCTACTACCAAGGGCGATAAAGTGGGACTTTGTCTCTACAATAAATAAAAACAAAAAGGAACAACAACCCAAACTCCCATAATTAAATGGTACTTCTGAAAAGCCTAAAATAGGAATAAGGAACTTTTCTTTCTAAATTTTTTTTTTTTTTGCAGTTTTTTTTTTTTTAACTGGGATGGAGTTCGAACCTGCCGCCCCCAGTATATGAGGTTGGCACCCTACTCCCTTTAAAGTTCAGAAGAAACATCCAAGAATACTGAAGGAGTTGTTAATATTGGGTGTGAACACTAAGGACATACAGGGCCCCTTCTGTCTTCTGTGACACAGACCTTCTCATTCTGCTAGGTCATAAAAAGGGCCTGGGTTTGGGTCACCTTCCTACCTCACATGCCTTCTCCTCAGACACAGCCCACAGGACACTGCAAACATGGCAAACAAAACTAAGGTTCACACACCTCTCCCTAACAGCTCACAGCAACACACCTGGCAGAGACGCACCAGGAGTGATGCAAAGATGTGTGGAGAACTAGCCTTTCTGCACTTTCTGTGTGCTTGTCTACTGTGTGCATAAAAATGGTGTGGCTAAAAGGAAAAAGGAAAGAAAAACAATAAAAGGCTTTCTTCCCAGATATACTTAAGGGCAGATGAATTATCTTCATTGTGCAGACATTTCTTTTTACTTTAATGCCATTCCATCAGCCTGCTAACTCAGTCTTAAAGATAAAAAGTCAATTTGAAGATTTATAAAATAGCAACATTGATTGGCAATAAAATTTGAAAACCTGACATCTAGGCTGACAGTATTTTAAAAACAACAAAGCAAATGTATGCTGAATATATAGAGAAGCTGCAACTTCATTGCTGTTTCAAACTGTAAGAGTTTTTTTTTTAGACAGGGTCTTGCTCTGTCACCTAGGCTAAAGTGCAATGGCCTAATCACAGCTCATGGCAACCTTGAACTCCTAGGTTCAGGTGATCCTCCTACCTTAGCCTCCCCAGTAGCTGGGACCACAGGTTTGTGCCACCATACACAGCTAAACTTTTTAATTTTCTATAGAGATGGGGTCCCACTATGTTGCCCAGCCTGGTCTCAAATTCCAGTCAAAATGTAAATTTCTTAATTCTTGGCCATGAGCATGCCCACCATGTCAAAATAGGCATCACAGTTTGAAAAATCATATATTAATATGATGGAAATGGTTTTTTTAATAAGAAAACCTGCCACATGGAAACTCACCTCACTGCATGGTTTTGAAAACTATATAGATACAAATATTAAAAACAATAAAAGAAAAGTCTAGGACCATATTCAAAGAAATATGTATCCTCAAGTACACTGGGAAAGTTTTTATAATCTATACAGGATCTAATATATTATTTATTTTTCAAACTACCTGCTAGTGCTCAGTTCAGATGTGATAGCCAGCATCAACACCAATATGACTGAGTTCCATGACTGTGTTCCATTCCCCTAGATGTAATAAAGACAAATCAAACGTAAATACCGCTCTTTGGTTGTATTGCTCTCTCCACACATTCTCCATTTTTATTGCCTTGTCTTAATTTCCCTTCCCTCCATTTCTCCTTCATTTTTCATATTTATGCATTTATTTGATATTTTCTATTTTGAAGGCACATTTTATATGTTGCCTTGTTTTATTCTCACCTGAAACAACTATCACCTTTTTTTTTTTTTATTGTTGGGGATTCATTGAGGGTACAAGAAACCAGGTTACACTGATTCCATTAACTATCATCTTTTAAAGGTTAGAAAACTGAGCCTGAAACATTAAAGGACCTGTTCATGACTTCAGAGTAGGAGGATGAATGAAAACTTAATTTTAATTTTTCTGATTCCACACTCCGTTTCTCAATGGTCACAGATGTTGTACATCAGTTTTCTTCCTTTCACCTCTTCTCTTCTTTTTTCCTTGAGGCGACACTGCACTGTGCTTGCTGTCCCTGACTAGGTTTGGTGTGGCCTCCCTTGAAAGATTTCAACCTTTCTTTTCCCCTGCTTAGTCTCCCTACCTAGTCCCTTCACCTTGCTAATTCCTACTTCCCCTCTAGGTGTCAGCTTAGATGTCCTACACAAGCAACCTTCCCGGAGCACAAGCTCAGTCCTGGAGGAGGTGCCTCTCCTATGTGCTGGCAAAACATTTTATGTCTCCCTTGAAGAGGATTTAAGATCCATGGCTCCTTGAAGACAAGGATTATGTCTCACTTATTCAATATTGTGATGCCTCCAACCTGGCAAAAATCTAGTTTCTAGACCTCACAAACAGCAAATCATTTGACTATAGAAATATGTAGAAAGATACAAATAAGGAGGGCTCTGAAAAAGTCCATAGTTTAACAAGGAAGAAATTCATACGAGCCTGAATCTTTCTGTAAAGCTACTAAAGAACACTATCTCCTTAAAATACTAGAATGACTTCTATCCCATTCTGCCTCTAATATGGCCTTATGACACAATCCATCTCCCTGTAATTCAGTGTTAAACAGATTATAATACTGTTAAAAATATCACAATTCCTTTCTTTTATCATGAAAGAAAAGAAAAGCTGGCTATAATAGGATTTCTACATCAGCAATATTTACTTGAAACCTGCTTCATTATTGCATTATGCCATTTTAATATCAAATATATCAAACCTAGAGACAGGAACAGAAAATAGCAACCACCCAGGCACCCATTATTCAGTTTTATTAAATCATAACCTTCTGTCATATTTAACTTCATTTAAAAAAAAAAACTATGAACAAACCTGAAATAGGGTTTCTACCCATCTCTAATACTATTTCCTACTTCCTAGAAAAAGACATTGTTCTGAAGTTGATGTGCTCTTTATAAATGTATATGTGTGTATATATATAAAGAATATACAGGTCTATTTAGTGGATTCTTAAATGTTACATTAAACTATGCATTTGACAATATGGCAGGCAAGTTTTAACAAACCTTGCTAAAAAGAGAGCAGTAGAGTCTTAATACATTATAAGAATCCCTTTAAATACATATTTGAGTTTACACATGAGTAGAGGAAATCTGAAGGTATGACATAACAGAGGTGAACCAAGAGTACTGAGTAAGTAAGTACTAAAGTCACAGCTGAGGGAATGGTGACTACAACTCCTACATAAGGCCAGAACTTTACACTGCTCCCAATTTCTCCTCATCTTTGTCTACGCTTACAAATGTTAGATTTTTAAAATCAGTTCCAATAGTTTCCAGTAGTTTTCATTTGTTTTTCGCTGATTACTACTGTGTGGATTACTACAAAAATTTTCAGACAGACTGTGTTATGGTCCATTATTTCACTTCCAAGAAACACAGTCAACAGCCTTTCTCATTGACCCATGCAAGTTTCACCTTGGTTGGCTTGTCGGTGTTGCTGGAAGGGCCCATTTGTTTCTGTCTAGGTGGATTTTACATTTTTTGATTTTTGTGTATTTCCAAACTTTCATAACAACCCATGTAAAGGTAAGCACGTATTATGTACTGGTCATATTATTTATTTTATTTTCCTTCATAAAACTAACTTTATCTTATTTTTTTCCCCACTTAAATTTCTTGGCTAAATATCTTTACTGTCCTGGTGTCTTCTGGTTTCTGGTTCTAATTTTCTGTTTTTTCTTCTTCTTCCTTTTTTTTTTTTTTTGCAGTTTTTGGCCAGGGCTGGGTTTGAACCCACCATCTCCAGCATATGGGGCCAGCGCCCTACTCCTCTGAGCCACAGGTGCCGCCCTGGTTCTAATTTTCTTGATGGACACCATGTCTTTATGCTCCTTTGGATTTTCTGCATGTCTCTTAATACCCGGAACACTCTCCGCTCAGATTCACTCTCCAAGTGTTGACTTTAGGCTGGAGTTCAGCCTCTCTTGATCTTGGGCACATGGCATCTGAACTTCCTCTCACTCCTTTCTCTCTCTGGTTCTTCGTGTGGGTTTCCACACCAGCCTCTGCCCCCTTTCCCTCTGCTGGGTCAGCCTGGGGGCTCTTATTCTATCTGACAGATCTCAGGCAAACTCTGCTTTCACCAACTTTTGCCCCTCAATGTGGGTTCCTTGGTCTTGTCTCTGAGGTTTGAGTATGCAGTTCCTGGGAAGTCTCCAAGAACTTCTTTTTACTTTTCTTTACTTTTTCTGCTGGAACAGGAGCCTCGGTTCTCTGTTGCCCTGTATCAGCTTAATTTTGCACAGTGACGTTCCCTTACTTAGAGAGACTGCGCCTCCGAACTCTGTGTGCCCTTTCCTTAGTTTTCACGCTGTTGCTGGTCAGATCTTCCATGGGTTCAATGCTTTTCCCAGCTGCTCTCAGACTTCTCTTCACCACTTCCAAGGGTGCAAGTGACATGCCTCCCTGGGCACAGACTACTGCTTCTTGCCAACTGGCAGCCCCCCAGTAGTCCCCTCTGCTGTGTAGTCACACAGTGTAGCCTCTGGGTTCCTGTGTGTGACATTTTCATCTTTTCCACCTTTCTTCCTAGAGGACATGGAAATATTGCTTTTGCTTTGTGACTTTCCAGGGTCTCTGGTCCCTAGCACATTTTCCATGGGTTTTACTTTAAGGGCTCAAAGGACCCTTCCTTTGGGGGTTTCCCACCACAAGGGGTTTGCTTTGGAGCACTACCGGTCATTTTTAATATATCATTGGTCACCATCCCATCACCCATTTCGTTCTTAGGCTACTTTCTGTTTATTTGGAGGAGTTCCTTATAAATATTGAAAATTATTTGACGTACCACTATATTCCTATTAGAATTGATACAATTAAAATGATTAGTCACATCAAGTGTTGCTAAAGATGTAGAGCAACTAGAATTTTCATACACTACTAGTGGGAATTTAAAATGGTACAACCACTTCATAATCCAATTTAGTAACACAGTTAAACATATACCTACCATTTAAAGATATCATTCCATGTCCAGTAATGGCCAGGTAAATACCCCAAAGAAGTAAAAGCTTATGACCACAGAAAGACTCATACATGAATCTTCACAGAAGCTTTACTCCTAACAGCAAAAACTGGAAACTACCCAAACATTTATCAATGAGCAAATGGATAAATAAACTGAAATGGAATACTTCTTAGCAATGAAAAGGAATAAAATGCTAATAAACACTATGACATGGATGAATCTCAAAATAATTATGCCAAGTAAAATAAGCCAGACGAGGTCACACATTCTATGATCTCACTTACATAATTCTGAAAAATAAAAACTAACTTACAGCAGATCACTGGTTTCCAGGGGTAAGATGTGAGGGAGGAGGAATTTCCAATGCGTAGGAGGAAACTTGAAGATAATGGGTATGTTTATTATTTTCATTCAGGTGGTGAGTTCATGGATGTATATATGTCAAAATTTATAAGACTGTGCAAGTACGTTCAGTTCATCACATGTCAACTTATTGTATACTTTAGATAAGTATAGCTTATTTATGTAAATTATATCTAAATAAATTAGTGTTTTTATTAAAAAGTTCACAAGAATAAGAGAAAAAAGGAGAATCCTAATAAAGGTAGGCCTCTATCTTCTCAGCATTTCCCAAATTTAGGTCTCAATTAGCAAAATCTCCTAACCTTTTATTCACATTTTGTTAAAAACAAACAAAACACCATCTCAAGCTAGAAATAGAAAGAGAAAGGTGGCATTACCAAAGAGAATTTTATTTTGAGAAATAATTGATAGAAAGTGTCGAAATAAGAGTCCAGATCTTAACAATATAGTTCTTCCTATAGGAAATACACTGTTAATATTTTAACTGCTAATAGGATTATACTAATTGGTGTATCAGTATGTAAAATTTTGTACTGGACTCAAGTTTCATTTAATGATATAGTATCAATCAGCCTGTATACTTCCTCCCCATTGATGACATTGATCCTAATGCATTATTATTCTTATCAAAGACTATAATTGTTTTTCTTTCTTTACCTAATTCCATTTTCATGCCTTCCTTTTCCTCAAATGGAATAAACCAGGTAATCCATAAGTTGTACCTCACTTAAGTACTAGAAGCATTAAACTACAACTTAGATCAAAAAATCTAGATATCAGCATTAATTATTTAGAAGATAATAATTATTGAGCCCTCTAAACACAAAGGTATGGCTTGAGTATCTTCGATCTGAAAATCCAAAATGTTCCAAACTCTGATACTTTTTAAGTGTCAAGCTGACACCAAAAGTGGAAAATTCTACACCCGACCTCATATAATGGGATCTAATCAAAACACAGTCAAAACTTTGTTTCATGCACAAAATTATTTAAAATATTGTATAAAATTACCTTCAGGCAATGTAAGATGTATATAAAACATAAATGGAATTCATGTTTAGAATTGGGCATAAGATATCTCATTAAGCACATTCAAATATTCCAAAATATAAAAAATCTAAAATCTGAAATATTTCTGGTTCTACGTATTTTGGATAAGGGATACTCAACCTGTGTCTGAGTACCTACCATCTCCAAAAAGATATGTCACAAGCCTGGTAAGTGTTTGCTTAAGATCAAACTCTACAAGCTTCATGGCTTCCATGGTGTGTGTCTCTTGTTTAAGGGCAGAGCGAGAACTCTGTTCAAAGAGCTGCAGGCTTTCTCCATCCTTTACACCAGCAAATAACTGTAAACCAAAAAGAATAACACAAATAAATGAAATTATATTCTGGTGCATCTATATCAAACATCTTCAAATTTAAAATGGGTTAAATTATGCTCATTTTTTTAATTCTAAGTTATAATGTGGGAATAAGACTCATTATGTCATAGTGAATAAACATAATGAAATTAACATTCACTTAGTACCAACTCTGAACAAAGCGCTATGCTACATGGTATGGAAGATCTTTAGGGAATTAAAAGATATTGTTCTGATCTGTGCTAATCTCTATTTTTCATTTGTATGAACTTATACTCATTTCCTAGTGAGAAGATTATCCTCAATTCTAATAGAAATGTAAGTGAATCAGGCTTTCAAACTCAAAAATTACATTCCTGACCATCCTGCAGGTGGTTGCTAAGGCTCAGAGAATGATCTGAAAAATGGGAATAATAATAGTATATAAGTAGATTTCATTACAAATAGAATAGGACATGAAAGTTACAGAGTATATAGAACATTCCAATGGCTAAATAAGTTTTCATCATCATCCTTATTAATCTCTATTATTAGTCATAAGTTGCTTCACAATTGAAATGAAGTATCATTATTAGCAATGTAGCAGAACTTACTTGAAAGGAGATTAGCTCAAGATGGATAATTAAGCAAATGCATCTATCATTCTTCCCACATGAAATCCCATGAAGTCAAAAATAAAAATGTTTTACAAGAAGGGGTCAATTGCCATTTCTGGTAATGTTGGTTTGGATAATTAGAAACAAATCTGCTAATAAAGGCTACTAAAAAACACAAAAATTCTTAAAAGCATTGAAGAAGGAAAAAAATAAGGAAGAATAAATAAAACTCTACTAGAAGCATGAAGCTGGAATAAATGAAACAAAACCAAAAATAGCACAAAAGCCAGAGAGAAGAATTGATTGTATGTGGCTTATCCAACTTAATAAGTGAAAACCTGAACAGTGATTGTGACAACTTACCATGGCAAGTGAGACAAAAATGAAAGCCTATTGTCTGGCCATGTTTGGGTGTTTGATCAACAGCCCGAAAAGGTCTCATCCCCATGATAAGGATGAGCACAAAATAAGCCAGTCCTTGCAGTGAGACACCACACATTTCCTGAGCAATAGAGAAAGCCTCAGGCTGCAAAAATGAACTAAGGCAATTCCAGACTGATAGTCCCTCTAGATGTTGAGTAAATAAAACAAAACGATTTTAGAAAAAATTCTACTATTTTTGGCCTCCAATTATTCTTATAAGACCTAAAACAATGACCGCTGCTAAGTTCTGTACCTAGTAATATGGGCTACCTCTAAAAATAATTTAGAAAAAAGGAACAAATAATACTCTTAAATACTATGCCTTCAACACAATTTGAAAAGAGAGAATACCCCAAGTTCAAAATAACTGTATGTAATAAGGAAGAAAGAAAGGAAGGGAGGGAAGGAGGTAGACAGGCCAGCTAAAACCCTGATAGAAAACTATTATATTCCCACCCCACTATAATCCTTCAAGGTAAGCCAGGACAAGCTAAGAAAAACAATGGGAAAGAGAGAAAAGGGGAACAAGTGAGATGCTAAGGCTGATCTAAAATCACCACCAGAGTAGGTTATCCTATGTGTGAAAATCCTAGAACAGTTTCCTAGTAGACCTGAGCAAGGACTACAGAAAAGGAATGTAGAAGCATGGCCAATTTGAAGTGATAAACTTCAGAAAGCATGTTTATAATGGAAAAGAAAGAGACAAAAGAAAGTGAAAGATAACTTTCACAAATGGGTGGGAAGGAGTGAAGAAAGAAAAGGGAACATTCAGGATTGCACAAGATAAAACACACCTCAAAAATTAGAGGATTTACAAACATGTCTCCCAACTTCTCCCCCACCAAACGAATCCACTGAAGACTCTATGCTTGCTACACCAACAGAAGAGGGCACCAGAGAACCAGAAAAATCTACAAAACCAAAAAACCAACAAAAAGGAACTAAAGAAAATTGAATACAAATATAGAAAATTATTACCCCAAACCAAAAAGTCAATTCAAAAGATTTCACCTAACAAAAATCCAACTCCTTTCCCCCCCCAAAAGAAAACCAGGAATAGAAGAAAAATATAAGTTAATACTTCAAAACTAAACATGAAGGGCGGCGCCTGTGGCTCAGCAAGTAGGACGCTGGCCCCATATACCGAAGGTGGCAGGTTCAAACTCGGCCTCGGCCAAACTGCAAAACAAACAAACAAAAAATAGCCTAGCGTTGTGGCAGGCGCCTGTAGTCCCAGCTACTCGGGAGGCTGAGGCAAGAGAATCACCTAAGCCCAGGAGTTGGAGGTTGCTGTGAGCTGTGTGACGCCATGGTACTCTACCGAGGGTGATAAAGTGAGACTCTGTCTCTACAAAAAAAAAAAAAACTAACTAAACATGAAACAAGCATTTAGGGATATCAATAATTGCTTAAGTCTGCAAAATTAAGTACAAAAGTAGATAAAGAAAACCAGAAGGAAATTAAAAGGAAGCTGACTGAACTTAGGAAATAAATAAAAGAAAGAAAGTCATCTCAGAACTAAAGTCTAAATCACAAAGTATGCAAGAAATAATGGAGTCAAGGAAGATTTAACAAGGGACATGGATTAAAAGCAGGAAAATAATAAAAAGAAGGACAATGAAATAAAGAAAAATCAGAGAGGAAGCAGTAGAAATACAACACTAGCAAAGAAGGAATAACATTTACATAATTGGAGTCCCTAGGAGAGGAAAGACAAAACAATGGGACACAAATAATATTATCAGATAAAGTGGATACCTGAGAAAATGAACCTGGCAGGATCAAATACAGAACATATTCTAGAAAAAAACTTCACAGATAAGGAGAAAATATTCCCAAGGCCTCTAGGCAATAAGCTCAATTGGAAGATAACTAACACCAAAATTGTCAAAAACAACATGAAAAACAAGGCAACAAGGGAGCTATGTTTTCAAATAACTAAATTTTGAAGGTGTGCACAAAAATTTCATATATCTATCAATGCTGAAAGGGATTCTGTCATTGATAGACAGAAAAAGTTTTAAACACACGAAAGCATAGGGACTATTACACTAATAAGCTCTTTCTGAAGCATTTACCAAAGCACGAGCTTTGTTCATATAAGAAATAACTGGGAAAGAACATATTAATACACACACAAAAAAAAATGTGAGACTACAAAAAAAGTAAAGGCTAAGTTGAAAAACTAACACACAATTGTTATATGTTCTGTCACAGTAGAAGTAGTGTTAACTAAAAAATGGAAGAAAGGAGAAGCAAAAGGGAAGTAGAATATACTCATTTATTATTGTATCGGCAGGAAGAATGCCTTTAGGACAAACTAGACAGTATAAATTTCAATATGAAAATAACGGGATAAGGAATTTAAAAATTGTAGATATAAAAGCAACCATTAAAACAAATACATATCCTAAATAGCAACAGAAAGATTAAAGAAATACAATAAATATAACTAGGTATAGAACTACAAAATATCAACATTACAAGAAAGTTTAGACTAGGTGTATCAATAAATATCAATAAATGTGAAAATCATATCAATAAATATGAATGAGTTGAATTCACCTCTTAAAAGAAAAAAAAAAAACATTAAATTTGGCCACAAAACATGATCCAACTATGCGCTCTGTATAAGAAATCCTCCCAAAACAATGTTACAAACAAAGGAATGGAAACAGTGTAACAGGCAAATAGGAACAATTTAAAAAAAAAGAAAACAGCATTCTTGATATCAGACAAACTAAAGTTCAAGCAAAAAAATAATAAACATGACAAAAAAAGATTTCATATTAATGCTAAAAGTTTCAAATCACAGTGAGGGTATAATACTTACAAATATCTATACATCAAATAAGATAAGAATCATCCTTTTGTAGAAAGAGCCACAGGAGAAACAAAAGACACACATCGGAACACACTAACAACAACAGGAGATTTTAATGCAACATCCTTAGTATAAGAGCAAATGTACAAAATTAACTAAGAAGATAGGAGTCCTAAAACAAATAATTAAGAAAGGAAATCTCATGTACATATATACATAGTGAACTTGCTTCTTTTATAGTAATAAAAAAAAAAAATACAACTGCTTCTAAAGGATCAAAAAAATTAACAAAAATTGATCACATATCAGGTCTCGATAAAAAAATAAATGTTCCATAAAGAAGAAATAATAAACTACACTCCCTGACTAATATGCAAAAAACTAAAAATCAGTAACAATAACAACAAAAAAATTTAAGAAAATAGAAAGGCTCTTCTGGAGACTGGAAATTGAAAAAAAAATAATTTCAGGTAACATACACCACAAAGAGATAATATCCATAACATACAAGGAACTTTTAAAGGTTGACGAAGGGCAAAAAATTGAACAGAAAAATGGAAAAAGTACACAGACAATTTACAAAATAACATGAAAATGACCCTTAAACATATGAAAAGGTATTCAAGCTTAGAGAAAGGCAAATTAAGGAGGTGCCTGTGGCTCAGTAAGTAGGGCACTGGCCCCATATACTGAGGGTGGTGGGTTCAAACCCGGCCCCGCCCAAATTGCAACAACAACAACAAAAAAAAGAGAAATGCAAATTAAAACACTGACATATTATTTCTAATCTACCACATGGCAAAAATTAAAAATCTAGACAATATGCCTTTTGGTGAGGCTTGGGAAAGCATGTACCCTCAGATATTACTGGTGAAAATGGAAACTTATAGAACCCTTTTGAAGAGAAATTGGATAATATCTTTAAAAACTACATTTGTGGTTATCTCTTGACCCAGTTTTTCTATTTCTAGCCATTTATCCTGAATATATAATTCCAACAATAACACATATGCATAAGATTTTCATTGTAGTGTAGTTTGTAAATGCAAAACATTAAAAACAAAACAGAGTCTTACATTGGAGACATGCTGACTAACCATGGGGTGACTATACCATAGACTACGACTCACGTGTAATAAAGAAGGAGAACAACCTCTCTGAATTGACATGGAATGATTTCCAAGATATATTGATAAGTGCAAAAGGCAAAGTCCCCAAAAACATACTAGAAAAAGTGCTACCTATCTCATTGTAGTGGTACAGTCACCTTGGAAGGACCTCCCTTGGTCATCTGATGATTGCAGTGATATTCAGCCATGAGGTGTACAGCACTTTTTTTTAGGATGAGTTTGTGAACTTTATTGTCTGACTTCATATATTATATGCTGCCTGCCTTTCATATTAATAAGGGGAAAAAAGTAAAATATACATGAATCTTCTCATTTGTGCAAAACAAAAATAAACAAACAAAAAAAAATCAAAGGAAGGATAAGCCAGAAATAAAAGAAATAAATTGCCAACAGGGAGGTGGGTGGAAACAGAGTGGGAAAAAACGGGTGAATGGGAATAGAGTAGAAAGAATGGCAGAGTAGGAGTGGTGACAATTCCCTATGTAAGCCTTTTTTGGACAGTTCTGATTTTAGAATCACATTAATATTTTATCTACCCCAAATATCAAAAGTAAAATGGAGCCAGAAGTGGGGAGAACCTAAAATGGAATACAAACGGTAACAACAGACAAAACTTTACACTAAATAAATGACATAGCCACCTTGAAGAGGGGTAGAGGAGAAAAAAATAATAAAACTAAAAATCATTAACAACAACAAAGTACCTTTAAAAAACAGTATTTAAACTAAATATTCTAAAGTTAAAAACAAAATAGTTACAGTAAATGTCATATGCTAGTTAGTAAGTTTTTTTTTTTTTTTTTCACTGAGGTAATGTGTTAACAATTTCAAAACTGCCTTAGGTTCTTTCCAGGACTGATCAAGTAAATATATTGTAGGTAAGAAGACTCAAGTTCCTCACAGTCACTGTCAAAGACAATGGGGAGGGATAGAAGAAGGCCTATATTAGAGGTACTCATATCTCCTATTAAGTAACACATTTATAGATAATAAATCAATACAAAAACAGAAGTACACGTACATATATTTCCTAGCTCTGTCCTTCAAGGGGGTCTATAAGTCTGGGCCTCTAAATACCATTCTTTAATAAAAAGAAGCAGTTTCTTAGATAAATGAATGATTCCAACTGGGGATAGTGACTCACTCCTATATATAATCTCAGCAATTCAGGAGGCTGAGGTAAGAGGATTGCTCCAACCCGGAGATCAAGACAGACAGGTTCCAAGGCTTGGGTAGGGAAAGTAAAAAATGAATCAGGGATATCAGATGAATCTGGGATATCTCATGGGGGTAAAAAAATGGTGACAACATGTCCAGGACACAACACTATGTGAAAAGGCTCCCAATGACCAAATCCGAGACAATGTGAGCCCCAAAATAGTAACTTTAGTAATGGATTATAAACCATAAAATAAATATCCATGAAGCCACACTGATATAATCAAACAAATACATGAGGGAGAAAGTAAAATTCTAATAAAAACATTTAGAAGAAAGTATAAAGAAAATAACCATTTGGCAAACACCTCAGTGATTTTAGGCAATAATTATCAATGTATATACCACCGTTAGTGGGGCAAAATATGGTCAGAAACAGGGTATTTATGTAGTCTCGAAGTACATTCTCACAAAAAGGCTTACTAATTACAGAGGGAAAAACAATAACTTAATGGCAGAGAAACTTAAAACATGTCTTCTTTACCAAGTGATCACAGTTAACAAAACCAAAGGCGACACATGCCAACACCAAGTGCCTCACGCACTAATAAGGGCACAACATAATTTCTGTGACATTCATGTCAAAAATGTATAACATGAACTTGACTGTCAGAAAACATCATAATGTCAAATTGAGGGACATTCTATAAAATATCTGGCTGGTACTCTTCAAAAGTATCAAAGCCATGATGCACAAAGAAAAATTAAGGAACTGTCCAGTTTAACAAAGCAAAAGGAGACATGATACTTGAATATAAGATATAGTCCTGAATTGCATTCTGGTCCAGAAGGATCAAAGAATAATAATTTCAGCAAACTTATTTTTCAATTTTACATTTTCTATGTAGTTTTTCTCAAATCTGCATAGTTTTTTATTATAAAGACTTAAGTGTTCTAAGAGCACTTTTAAGTATATAGCAAAATTGAGGAAAAACTACAGATATCCACGTGCTGGGTGCCCCACACATGCACAGCCTCCCAGACTATAAATATGGACACCAGAGTGAAACATTTGTTACAATTGATGACCTGACTGACACATTACAATCACCCAAAGCCTATAGTTTATATTATGGTTCACTATAAGAGTTGTAGGTCTCTGGATATGAACAAATGTATGATAACATGTACCTACCCTTGTAGAATCATAGTGTTTTCATGGCCCTAAAATTCATCTATGTTCCGCCAATTCATATCTCCTTTCCCTGGTCTTTTATACAGTCTCCATAGCTTTGCCTTTTCCAGAATGTCATATAGTTCAATCATATGGTAAGCAGCCTTTTCAGACTGGATTCTTTCACTTAGTATATGCATTTAAGTTTCTTCATGTCTTTTAACTGCTTGATAGTGCATGTACAGTCTTGTTTAAAAATATATATTTTTATTATTTATGCATTTTGGACATTTAACTTTTTACTACTTTAAAAATTTCACATGTTATTTTATACTCTGTGACCAGATATTCAAACAGCTGAAGAAACTGGGTGTTATTTCTGCCAATTCTCACATAGGATAGTTTGTACTTGGTAATCTTAGATTGGTTGATATCAATCAGTGGGAAACCAGAGGGTCTAGGATGAGGATGCTTTCCTTCAAAGACCATGTGTAGCCAGACCACCAAACAGTCCTGAGACCAATTTACTTCTCTCCAAGAAGCTAAAGGTAGGAGTCCTAGGCCTGGCATCCCACCTGGCCACTAGCATAAAGCCTGATCCTTGATCTCCCAAGTGCCCTGTAGTGACAGCAACTACAGAAACCTACACATTTCACAAGTGATTATTGCTTTCAGCTCTCAGTTCATGCCAATTTTCCCTTTCTTCTCAGGGAGTTATCTCACTTTCTGTGAGCCTAAAAATTGTAGCAAAATTATTTTATGTAGAGTCTAGTTGGGTTTTTTTAGCCAATATAGCTAGTCTGTGATAGAAGTGGAAGTTGTTGGGATTTGACTTCTTAACTTCATAAATAGAATCAGATTATGAATCACCAGAAGATGAAAAATCCTTTATACTTTAATGCTTTATTCTTAATTTTTAAAAATATCACCTAGCTTGATAACCCAAAGTTCTAGCCTTATTGTCCAAATGATTTCTTATTATATTCAAAAACCAAATCTCACAAGCAATAAAGTCTGAATATTAATGATAATATATGATGGTAAAATTAAAGATGACCCTGAAAATAATTTGAGCAATTTCACTGGAATTAACATCTGTTGAGGAAATTAATGGAAATATATCACCTTTTAATTACTAGAATCTGTTAAAAATATCTCTCTCAATACATTTTAAACATAATATACATGCAATATTTAGCTCTTGGGAAAGAGCCTATGTTCTAGGTTTCATGAATATTATTCTTCTTTAAGAATAACTTTAGTAAATCCAATAGATTAAATTAACAAGCAATAACATTTTTCTTTATGGAACAGTTATATGTGAAATAAAGTTATTTCATTAGTAGGATGTTGATGGGCCACAATATTAACATTAAAATTCAAGATTTAAAATGAAACCATAACATTAAAAAAATTTTATCAGCTCCAGCTGGCAAAATTACTAACAATTTTTTCTTCCTCTTGGTGCTTTTATATATTTGATACATTTCCCCATAAGCAAGTTTCTATTTGAAGTTAAAAAGAAAACAGTAATTGTTCTTTCAAGGATAAAAGGGGTAATGGAAAAGGATTCAAATGTCACTATCTCCTAATGCTAAAAATACAGTGAAAGTTTATATAGGAAGTGTCATCCTTAATAAATAAAAAATAAGTAACTGATCAGGAACATAAAGGCTCCAGGTTTGAAGAGATATCTTTTATAATCTGGGAAAAGTCAAAATCCTATTATCTGATCTGATTTGATAATAAAGATAAGCATTTAGTGACAGTTTCACATTAAAAAAGACCAATCAGCCAGGGAGAATAGGAGAGGACAAATGAGCAGGTGGGCAGTTCTCAGTCCTTACATGAGGATGACAGTTGTAGCAGCCATGGTCACAAAGAAAAGGGGAGCCTACCTTCAAACATGACACGCTTGACCTGATAATGTTAATTATAACTCACATTGGTAAAACATGTCATTATATAAAAAGGACTTTCCCTCTTCCACATTATCCTCCCCATGGTCACCTCCAGGCCTTCCCACTGCTTCCACTAAGACACAACCAGCACCCCTGCACACAGGAATCTAAGTCTCTCCAAGTACATGTCTTCTCCAGGACCCCACAGTTGGCATGTAATAATCCTGGGAGTTCACTTGTACACGGCAGGATTCAATTATTGATTGTGGCCAAGCTATCAATCAATAATCAATCAGAAGTACTGGTGTGTCCATGTAGGTACATAGAACAGATCAGAAATATTAGGAAGGAATGGGGATAAATCAGCAAACCCAAAAGCCACTGATGTTTCTCAAAATGTGGCACAGATTCCATTGAGAAGATTTACAGAGGCTTAATATTTTAATAGGTATGCATTACTTTCGATGTATACTGGAAAAATACATATCTCTCCAATCAAATCTATGATTTCAAACACTATAGCTTAGGAAAATGGTAAACAAAAGAAGTCAGTCACTTTAAGGCTATTTTTGAAAAATAATTAAGATCTAATACATGCAGTATGTGAGTATGACGAAAAGAGTAAAATTTTGACTGGGTGTGAGGGCTTATGCTTTTTAGCACTCTCTGAGGTCAAGACAGGATTCCTTGAGGTCAAGTTCAAGACAAGCCTGAGTAAGAACAAGGCCTCATTTCTACCTAAAAAAACAAAAAATTTAGCCAGGTACGGGGGCATACACCTATAGTCTCAGCTATTTAGGAGGCTGAGGCAGGAGCTTCATTTGAGCCCAGGAATTTGAGGCTGCACTGAGCTATAATGACACCACTGCACTCTAGCCAGGGTGACAGAGACTCTGTCTCCAAAAAAAAAAAAGCGTAAAGTTTTGAAAAGTCTAAAATAAAGGAAAGTGGCAATTAGTATGACATTTGCACAATACAATAAAGAAGAGTAAGACTGACTAAAATAGCCAACTATTACTTCTACTGGAAATTCAATATTGGAGCAGGAAGAAACTTTAGAGATCATCTAAGCCAGTGGTTCTCAACCTTCCTAATGCCCTGACCCTTTAATACAGTTCCTCATGTTGTGGTGACCCCCAACCATAAAATTATTTTCATTACTACTTCATAACTGTAATTTTGCTACTGTTAAAAACTGTAATGTAAATATCTGATATTAGGCGACCCCTGGGAAAGGGTCATTTGACCCACAAAGGGGTAGCAACCCACAGGTTGAGAACCGCTGATTTAATCCAACTCCCAACAAGGAAATGAAATCCAGAGAGGATAAGATCACTTAGTCAACTAGAAAGCAGGTCAGGAGCAAAACATAGATCTTATCTCTGATTCCAGGGACCTTTAAGTGGCTCTCTCTTACTTAGCTTTATGTTTGAGCGACACTGTGGTGTTGATGAAATTAAATCAGATATCCATTAATTGCACACAATAGTCTGTGCCATTTGTCCTGTTCCACTAGGACTTCTATTTCTCTGATATTCTCTTTAGTGTCCTTATACAAACCCAAATGACCCACAACATAAATTCCACCACAAGTACAACTGCTTACAGAACTCAGGGAAAGTAGTTCAGAAAAGAGAAAAGAACAAATGTGAGAAATTAATTCTAATCAGGTATAAGAATAAAAGTGTTTTGCAAAAGCCAATTAAATTAAAAATTTTAGAGCCAAAAGATTTTTCCAAAAGGTCCAGATGTAAAAAGCAAATATAAAGGCAAACAGAAGAATATACAACTATGCAAAATCCTATGAGTGGCCAAGTGAAAATGGAGCTCGAATGATAACAGAATTCCAAGGGGTTATTTAGGACTGCTCTGTGGTTCCCAAAGAAGTCATTTTTCTATTCACCCATTTAAAAATAACCATTGATGGGCGACTCCTGTGGCTCAGCGAGTAGGGTGCCGGCCCCATATACCGAAGGTGGTGGGTTCAAGCCCGGCCTCGGCCAAACTGCAAAAACAAAAAAATAGCTGGGCGCTGTGGCGGGCGCCTGTAGTCCCAGCTACTCGGGAGGCTGAGGCAAGAGAATCGCTTAAGCCCA